>JAFEMH010005559.1:0-158627 GCA_022495995.1 Adenophora triphylla var. japonica | reverse complement strand
TTTGTTTTCCCTCTTTCCATATCTTCTCTTTTTTTTGTTTAGCAGCGGACATTTATTGGTACTGTAATAAAAGACTTGTATTTGAATAGCAAAAAGTATTTTATTTTAAGATGTAATGTCGTATTATGTGATTCTTTGGGAATTGTCCTAGGAATTGTTGCTATTTTATTTATTTGTGCATGCCACGTGAGTGCAGGAGTGTGTTTGTGGGTAGCGTGCGCTTGCAGGAATGGCTTTGGCCGGAATTTGGGCGGAGTTTGGGGCAAGGTCTGCTGGGAGCAGTGGTTGTTATGCTTGTTTTAAGGAAAGTGGGACCGAGGTTGCAAAGAGAGTCCGTATGGAGCGGACCTATCATGCAAAAGAGGTCCGTACGGACAATCTTTGCTTTTGGGGAGAAATAATTGTCTTAGGGATGTACGAACTTCTCTCACTTCCCATTTTGCAGTCCTTTCGAGCTTTCTTCCCCATTTTCTTTAGGAACCTCCATTTTTGCCATGGATTCTTCGTATGTTCCAAGAATTTTGCCAAGGCTTTCGCAGGAGCGGCAAGCATACTTCCTTGAGCGGCTGAAAATGTGGATGCGACACCGTATGAGGCATCAGAGGCGGGCTTTTGAGGTAAGGTTTCGACTTTGCTCGGTTTGGTCCTTTAAGGAGTTGGTTCATGATTGGGAGTTGTTGCGGGCTGCCGTGAAGTTCTGGGATGTTAGGAGGCATGTGTATTGCTTCTCCTACAATGAGATGGTGCCCACCTTTGAGGATTTTCGGGCTTTGATTGGAGGACCGGAGGTGGAGGCCATCTCGCTTCCTTTGATTGGCGGTGCTGCCGTGAGCGTGAAGCTTGCGTGCTTTCTTCGGACTTCATTGGGAGAAGTGCTGGGCATGATCCTTGATTCGGGTCATATTGACATTTCTGCGCTGCTGGAGCGGTTTATGGTTGATGATGAGAGTGCTGTCTCATGGGACGCATTTGCCTTGTGCGTGATAGCGACGCTTTTCATGGTCAGCTCCCTTGGGGTTTGCGATGGCGCTTTGCTAGATGTGGTTGGACACTGTAGGGATGGAGAGGATATTGCCCCGTTGGTGCTGGGGGAGACTCTTCATGGTATTGACCATCTGGTGACAGGGGATCGGTTCATGAGAGGGGGAAGCCCCGCTTTGCTCACCTTGTGACTGCGGGAGAGACTTCAGGCCATGCCCGAGGCTCCGACGTCGTTTAGCCCGTGGTCATTTGCTCAGCGACCTCTTATGTTGGATATGGATCAGTCTGCCTGGGAGAGATGGATGGCACAGCTTGGTACGCATCGAGATCCGCATTGGTGGGTTCCTTGTTGGGGATTGAGACTAGGGAGGGCCTTGCGGCAGGAA
Organism: Adenophora triphylla var. japonica; assembly: GCA_022495995.1. Lineage (NCBI taxonomy): Eukaryota > Viridiplantae > Streptophyta > Magnoliopsida > Asterales > Campanulaceae > Adenophora > Adenophora triphylla. Next base: position 157,260 of record JAFEMH010005559.1, on the reverse strand, counting down.
AGGGTCCTATGTTGTCGAGTTCGAGGTTTGTCTTGGTCGTCCTTTTACATTCCGTCGCTTGTTTCCGGCGGTTTGGGATGAAGCGAGAGCCTTTGTTGGTGCAGGATGACCTTGCTACTGCGGAGGTGGCTCCTCTTTGTATGGCAGCTCCAGGTGCTCTTTTGTATTTTCTGAGGGTATGGAAGTATTCCGCTTTCCTTCCTGTAGTGCTCCTTAGATGTCGGGAGAGTGTCGTATTGACCACCGAGTACCTGGCTTGGTATGAGCAGCGTGTTGGGCATTCCCAAGTGGCTTTGGGGAGCAGGCGTGGAGCGATTCTGGGGCCCGATTGCCGTAGTAGCTATTGCCTTAGGAGTGCGAAGCCACGGTCGACCCTCGGGGATGTTACGGGAGACACTTTGTTTGACTACGAGACCAGAGTTGACCGAATGACGGAGAGAGGTCCTTTTTTGCAGACTCGCAGGGAGGAGATCCGAGCCGAAGCACGGGCGAATGAAGCCCTGTGAGCAGCTGGATTGTTTGACTCTACTGGGAAGACCCCTGATCTCGGACTTAGAGACGCAGAGCTGGCTCGCGTGGAGCGAAAGAAGACTCACCGGGGACGAGGGAAGAAAGGGAAGAATGGCGAGGGGACAAGCGCAGATGGTGCGGAATGACCTCCTAGGTATCCATTCATTGTATTTGCAAACACATTATTTGTTAAATGTATTAAGCTGTCTTTTATCATGTTGTGAACTTGAGAGTAGACCGTGCTTGAACTCATCAAGAAATGTTGTAATCGTTAGTGGTTTGTGATTTACTTTTAAAGCTTTGTCGAGACGCAAGATCTCTTGTTTGCTTTTGTTTCTTTTGTGAACCTCGGCGGCGTCCATCTTTGGACCTTTCTGTTGCATTTGCAGACTGAAGCAGCCTGGGCCTTGACGGCAATCCCTTTTGCTTGGGCTTTGTTTTGACGGTCTTTTCCGTAGCTTCCTTGCCTCTTGTTTGTCGGCGTCGGGCTCTTGACCTCATTTTGCGGCTTACGGCAGGCTTATTATATATATATATATATATATATATATATATATATATATATATATATATATATATATATATATATATATATATATATATATATATATATTTGAGAGCCTTTGCTCGAGCTCTTTTTTTTTTTGAAGCACGTGAGGGCGAAGACAAGCCCCTGGCTTGGAAGTTGACATGGGTCAGTCGTTTGACGTTGAGAGACCCTCAGATGTCCTTTGATGTTGCCGCCGTCGTTTGACTTGGTCAAGGTGATGGTGGGGGCATGCTCTTGGAAAGAGTGTAGCTTGATGGAGGTCTTGCTTGACATTCAAACTTTTGACTTTTTTGTGTGTTTTTAGACCGGACCAATTATGGTTGCCTACATTCCCCCGGACTAGAGGGCTCAGGTCTGCGTAGTTCGACACTACATGGAGTGCCAAGAGATGCACAATTGTTCTTCTTTAGGCGAAGTATCTGCGAAGTATGCTTCCGTTGACTGGATTCATGAAGGGATTGCCGTCTAGGTCTGTCAGCTTCATAGCACCTCCGGAGAAGATCTTTTGAACCACGAAAGGGCCGATCCATGTTGGTTCCCATTTTCCCAGTGGGTTGGTTCGAGAGGGAGGCTTTTCTTTGAGTACCAGATCGCCTTCCCTGATGTCTCGTGACTTGACCTTCTTGTCAAAAGCTCTAGCCATTCTTCTTTGGTAGGCTCAGACGTGTTCCATGGCCTTTAGCCGTCGCTCGTCTAGCAGAGCCAATTCATCGCGTCGGCTTCGAAGCCATTCGACTTCGTTGACGTCATTTTCCAGCAGCACTCGGAGTGAGGGAATTTCCAATTCAAAGGGGAGGACTGCTTCCATCCCGTATGTCAGGGCGAATGGGGTTTCTCCCGTGGCTGTTCTGACGGATGTTCGGTAGCCCCAAAGTGCAAGGTGCAGCTTCTCGGGCCAATCCCGTCCTCGGGTGGTCATTTTTCGGATGATCCGTTCGAGGGTCTTGTTTGCTGCTTCCACGGCGCCGTTCGTCTGTGGCCGGTAGGGAGAAGACTTGTGGCGTGTGGTTTTGAATTCGGCCAGTAGTCTGTCGCATTCACCTTCAAAGTGGGAGTCGTTGTCTGATATGACCTCGTTAGGGATGCCGTATCGGCAGATGATGTTTTCCTTGAGGAAATGTGCCATTTTCGTGGAGGTGAGTACCTTGTAAGACTTGACTTCGACCCATTTTGTGAAGTAGTCGATGGCTACCAAGATGAACTCGTGGCCGTTGCTGCCTGGCGGAGCGATTTTCTCGATGACGTCAATTCCCCAAGTGGCAAAGGGCCAGGGCGTAGTCATGCATTAGAGATCGTGAGGAGGTAGATGATTGAGGTTGGAGAACCGTTGACACTTGTCGCAGCTTCGGACAAAGTGGATGCAGTCTGCCTCCATGGAGATCCAGTAGTAGCCCATCCGGAGAATGATTTGCATTAGGGCCCGGGCGTTCATGTGGGGACCGCAAGCCCCATTGTGGACTTCGTTCATGAGATCGTTTGCTTCTCCCTGGCTGATGCAGCGTAGGAGTGGTCCTTGGTAGCATTTTTTGTACAGCATGTCCCCAAGGATGACAAAGTGAGAGGCGAGGCGTTTTAGGGCCATGATGCTCTTGGCTTTAACTCCTTCCCTGTGTTGACCATCTTCGTTCATGAAGGCGGTTTCCCCATTTTTGAGGTATTGGAAGATCTGATTGTACCATGGCTCATTAATGGGCTTAGGCTCTGGTTCGATCTCGCAGCAGTAGGCAGGAATTTCCTTTCATCCGACTTTGAAGGGCTTGATTGCTTTTCCCTCGGGGATTTCTACAAGTGAAGCCAAAGTGGCTAAGGCGTCTGCAAACCAATTTCGGTCTCTTGGCAAATAGTGGAAGGTGACCCTTCGAATTGTGTGATGAGGTCCTCCATGCAGGCGTGGTACTTTTGCAAGCCTGTGTCTATTGTTTTCCACTTGTTGGAAACTTGATTGATGATCAGGGCTGAGTCCCCATACACCTCGAGTTTCTGGACATTCCTCTCGAGTGCGGCCTGTAGTCCGGCGGCGCAGGCCTCATATTCGGCGGCATTGTTGGTTACCTCGAAATTGAGCTTTATGGCGATTGGGGTGTGCTCGTCCTTGGGATCGACCAATAGCATACCGATGCCGTTTCCTTTTTTGTTGGCTGCTCCATCGAAGAACAGTTGCCATCGATTTTCGCCTTCGAGTGCGAAGATTCCTTCGTCTGGAAATTGTGGTTCGGGGCCTCGAGCCTCGTCGGTTGGGAATTCAGCCAGCTGTTCGGCCATTGCCCGTCCCTTGATTGACTTTTGGTTCACGTACTTGATGTCAAATTCCGCTAGGAAGAAAGACCATTTGGCGAGCCTCATTGACAGAGATGGTTTGTCGAAGAGGTACTTGACTGGATCCATTTTGGAAACCAAGTGCACCGTGTGCGACTGCATGTAGTGCCGTAATTTTCCTACGACCCATACTAGAGCTGCGCAGGTTTTCTCGAGGGCTGAGTAGTTGAGTTCGCTGCCTTGAAACTTCCGACTGATGAAGTAGATGGCGTTCTCGATTCGTGACTCTTTCTTTTCTTGACAGAGCATGGCTCCGACTGCGGTGTCGGTCACAGTTAGGTATAGTAACAGCGGCTTTTCCTCGTGGGGAGGACAGAGAATCGGAGGACTCACAAGGTACGCCTTTACTTCTTCAAAGGCATCTTGGCATTCTGAGTTCCATTCGATGTTGGCATTCTTCTTCATCAGTTTGAAAATCGGCTCGCACATGGAGGTCAATTGATTGATGAAGCGGCTGATATACTGCAGGCGACCCATGAAGCTTTTCACCTCTATCTGAGTTTGCGGTGGTCTCATATCGATGATGGCCTTGATCTTTTGAGGATCAACCTCGATGCCTCGCTCGGTGACCATGTATCCCAAGACTTTGCCTCGGCTGACCCCAAATGTGCATTTGGCAGGGTTTAATCTCATCGAATGTTTCCGGAGGCGGTCAAAGAACTTTCTCAGGTCCGTGAAGTGTTGTCCATCTGATCCCTTTGAGTGGATGATCATGTCATCGACGTATACTTCGATCTCTTTGTGGATCATATCATGGAAGAGAGCGGTTGCTGCCCGTTGGTAGGTAGCCCCCGCGTTCTTTAGTCCGAACGGCATCATTGTGTAGCAGTAGGTTCCCCAGGGGATTGTGAAGGCTGTTTTTTCCTGATCCTCTTCGGCCATCTTGATTTGATTGTAGCCGGCAAACCCGTCCACGAAGGACTTGACCTCGAAATTGGCTGTAGTGTCTACTAACATGTCGATGTTTGGTAGTGGAAAATCGTCCTTGGGACTTGCTTTGTTGAGATCTCGGAAGTCCACGCAGCAGCGCACTTTTCCGTTGGCCTTGGTGACCGTGACTATGTTGGAGAACCATTTAGGGTATTCGATCACCCTGATGAAGCCGACACGGAGCATCTTCTCGATCTCTTCTTTGACTTGTAAAGACCATTCTGGCTTGATTCGGCGTAGCTTTTGCTTGATGGGCTTAGCCTCGGGATTCAAGGGGATCCGATGTTCTACAATGTTTGGATCTAATCCTGGCATGTCTCGGTAAGACCAAGCGAACACGTCCACGAACTCTTTGGCGGTGCGATCAATGCGTCTTGCTCTGTGCGGTGAAGAAACTTCCGATTTGCGTCTCTTTTGGCTCTTGGCGGTTCCCAAATTCACTTTGGTTAAAACCTCCTCGGCAGCTTGGACCCGGTTTTTCTCTCGTTTGACAACATGCTTAAAGATGTGCTTAATGTATTGTTCGTTTAATGTGTCTGCTTCTTTATCAAGTGAATCGTTATTAACTGTTTTGTGTTGGTTAATTTATCAGTTGTTAAAGATGCAATGAGAGGATACTCGGAAAGATCGAAGCATTCATTAAGAACATACGGGAATACATTATTGGCAATGAGTTCGTAATCTTCTGGCGTGAGGCCATCAGATGATTCGAGGGACTCGAATTCAAAGATAATGGACTCAGGATGGGTTTTGACACTGGACTCTAGGACTCGAGGGGTCAGACCAAGTTGTTCGATCATGTCCTTTTTGCTGGCGGTGGGCCCGGAGAAGGTGTCCCAGTTATTGAGTGGCAATGAGCTTGATAGGAGGCGGGGTTTGAAAGGCTTTGTGTCACCGTTCCCGATCATGGCTATCATAGAGTTATCAGAAACAAAATCGATTAGGTCTGGCATCTTGATTTCTTCATTGAAGAGCAGGTGGAGCAGTGGCTCGTTCCAAGCATCGTCTGCGGAGTCTTTCGCTTTTGTCTTGGGCATCGCTAGCTCGAATGCAGACTCATCCCACTTGTTGAAGGCAGGGATAGTGACAGAGAGTTTTTCGAGTTCTTCTGCCAAAGAGGGGGTTTTCCCAAACCAGAAATCATTGTGGATAGTGGTGGTCGTGGGTCCCGGCAGAGGTAGTGCATCGAGAAATGCTCTTCTGACGTGATTTGCCTTGAGGCCTCTGAATCTTGCAATGTTCTGTTGGAGCTTGTCCATGGTTGTCGGCCAGCTTTGTTTGGCAATGATCAACTCTATTCCCTTTCCTGTGTCTTCCTTCAAGTTGTCATCTTTCTTTGTGAAGTACTTGGTCATGTCGAAGCTGTAAGGGCGAAGATTGGAGATTGCGTGTAAGCCTCTTTTGCCATTGGCGGAGCATTTCCGTGCAGCTCGTTTGTCTTCTGCAGCGTCTTCGGGAGTAGGAATGTATCCTAGGCCATGGAGGGTATTCTGCTCCTTGATATTGATGATTTGTAGGGTACCCTGATGGCGCTTTCCCAAACCAAGCCCCGGGATGTAGTTCATGTGCTTCATCATTCTCATCGGGGGAGGGATCTGGTCCCAAATTAAAGGCAGGTCTATGTGGCATACCTGGGCCTTTGGGCTTTCAATGGTGAACCCTGTCAGCAGCATGCCATCATTGTTGTGTTTGATCTCTAGGACCGGGATGCCGTTTGTGTCGGTCCTTTCGGTGACTATGCTATCACCGTAGATGATGGTTAAATCTGTTCCTTAGACAAACTTTACGCACTGATGGAGGGTGGATGCCACCCCATTGATCTGGTGTAGCCATGGGCATCCCAAAATGGTAGTGAACGTGATCGGGATGTCGATGACCTGGAAGTCAGTCGGGACCATACGCTACGAACCACGAGGTTCAAGGTGGCTATTCCCAGGCGGGCGAGACGTTGAGTCGTATGCCTTGATTACCTGAGTTGAGGGTTTCAGATCAGTTGTTTTGATCCCTAACAAATCCATCATTTTGGACGGAAGGACGTTCATGGATGATCCCCCATCTACCAAGACTCGAGGGAGACGGCGCTCGTCAAGTTGAACTGTTATGTAGAGAGGCTCATTGTGGTCAGCCCCAAATTTTGGGAGGTCGAGCTCCATGAAAGTGATGATATTGCTGTAATGAACATTGCCGATCATTTGAACCGCTTCATCAGGTGTCACAGTGATGGGAACCATGGTCTGGGCCAGGCTTTCTTCCAACTTGAGTTTGTGCGGGTAAGATGAAGTGAGTAGGGACCTGAGTGAGATGTTAGCCTGAGTACGCTTGAGCAGAGTTAAGACAGGATCTTCAGCCTTCGGGTCAAGGGTTTCGGCTTCTTTGGCGTAGGGTCCCTTTTCAGTTCGTGGCTCGGGTATGGTGGCCTTTTGTACGCCCGTGGAGGATTCGTCGGGATTTGGCCAGGAACGTGTCGAACATTCACCTCTGGCTTTCTTTGCTTTGCTCGTCTCTCCTATTTCTGTAATGAGAGGGCCTTGGTTGGCGAAGGGCCATACTGCGCACTTCAGTTCATTTACCGTCATTGCTTTTGTTGAAGCGTCAACAGTGGCTTTGAGATCTTCCCAAGACAGGGGTTGAGGTATTTGGATCCTTGGGCCGTTGGTGGCGGTGCGGAGCTCGTCCCATCTGATCATGGAGCAGACATTGTCATGGCCTCGTGCAGAGTTAGGCTGAGGAGATTTGCTGGAGTAGATGACGTAATAGTCAAACTTTCCTGATGGTTCTCCAAGGATTCCAACTGTGGGGTCGCCGGATTCATATCTCTTCTTTAGTTTTTGTTGAGAAGAGGGTTTCTTCTTTCTTCGAGGGCGGCCCTCGTTCATTTCATCTTGGAATTCCATTTCCAGACAAGCAGTGCAATCGCAGACGTCCCACTAGATGTGTTCGTTGTTCGGCGGTGGTATCAGGACCTCAATATGTTGATCGGATTTGTCCTCCCCCAGGAGGTCTTGTGGCTTTATGTCGTAGCTGCATGGCTCATATGAGGGCAACAAGTTGACTTCTGGGAGACCATTAGAGATGTTGGAGACTGTAGGAGCAGGCGTGCCTTTGGAAGTCCCAGGTGGTTGGGGGGTGGCTAATGTTCCGAAGTGGTGCATGGCACCTTTGATCCAGGCTTGTTGTTCACCTTGGTGTTTCTCAATAGCCATGAGGACCTGCCAAACTTCTTCCAATGTTGGGAAACTTCTCGGGGGTAAGGTCCCGTTTTCTTCGCTGTTATCCACTGACTTGGCCATGAGGATTTGACGGACTACCCCAGTGACTGTGCTGGGAAGGGTGTTGGACCTTGCGGCTTTGACACTGGGAGAGTAGTTCCCGGGTATCCTTGATCACTATCGGTTAGCTGGAGGGGGTGACGGGCAAGGTTTAGACATGGGAAGGCCTTTCGGGATAAGGGGGAAAGCTCACGTGACATGCAGTTTCCGCTTTTATTATTTTTTTATTATTATTTTTTTTGTTGTTTTAATTTACTTAAAACGTGTTTTCTCAGAGTCCTAGGTAGGTTGGAAAATATTGCTCTTCTTTTTGCAACTATGCTAGATCCTGGGTCAGTGGAGACCGTCTGTGCGGCTATAAGCCCCTCGTTTTGCACCTGTATTTCGACATCTCGGGGTGGACAACCCCGGGCGAGGGTCCTATAGGTCAAGCGGTTTCCACAAGCCTAAAAGAAAAATCGAACCTAAGGACCGAGCCTGTCATGTTCGTTTTAATGCGTTAGCTATGTGAATAGTGAACCAAGCCGGCCATTGAGTCAAGATCGGGTCAAGAGTTCGGCATGACCTCTCTTTACCTTGCTTGCGCAAGCGATCTGTGACGTTAGGCGTTGGCTGGGTCATATCATCATGGCTGACGTATTAAAGGCTTGATGGTGTCATGTGAGCATGGATGTATATCCGGGACGGAACATCGTCTGGGTGTAGCTTCGGAAAATCAAGATCGGGTCAAGATTTTAGCATGACCTTTCATCGCTTTGCTTGCGCAAGGGATCTTGAGTTCTGAGCTTCGACTCAGAAAATGGCCGGCATGGGATATGTATCCAGGCTTGTATGACACGGACTGGGTAAAAACCAACCGAGTCTGGACAGAGCGTGACTCAAGACTCAAATGTGCAGGGTTGACGCTTGGCTAGGATGGGATGTTTGGAATGATCCCGTGCGCATCCAAGAGGCCTAGGAAGACCAAACGGACTGCAACTGAGACCACTCCGGGTTAAGGGTTGTAGTGTCCAGTGTATCCGAGGCAGTAGTGCGCGTAGCGTGCGGTGTAAAGAAAGGGGTAAAATGAAAGTTTGCCTCATCATTGTTTTAAAAATCTTTTATTTTGTTTAAAAGTTTTTAAAACAAAATCTCCCCAGCGGAGTCGCCAACTGAAATTACCCGAATCCCGGCTCGCGCGCGGGTTCCCGGCCATCTCGCGCTTTTGTTGCGTTCGCGTTTCGGGAAGTCGCCCGGACCCGATAGGCAGCGCGTTCGCGCCCCGGCATCTGGCTCGTTCCATTTTTGCGGTTGGAGGTGTCTCGCTGTGTTTTGCTTGTAGAGTCGCCACGCCGTTTTTATTAAGCCCAAAATATTGAAAAAGGGCATCGGTTTAAAAATAAACTGTTTTTGTGTGATGAGATTTTTGAGTTCGGAGGTCAGATGACTCCTCGGGAAGAGAATATTAGAGCTCACCCGAGTCGCCGCGTAAAAACGAGTCTTCCGGATACCCCTAATATTCTTTAACTGTTGTGTGTGTGTGTGTATGTGCTTTTTTTTAAAAAATGCATGCTGCGTCGGATGTCTACATTGTACACTGCTTTATTGAAATGTATTGAAATAGTGTAGGAAGGAAGCCTTACCAATATTGGTTCGTGTCTGTCTTCCGCTGGGGAATAGTGTTTGAGGATGGAATAACGTTCCGGGACGGACCGGGATTGCTTTGGGAGGAGCCGGTTGTCTGCGAACAGAGTTTCGGCGTGTGTTGAGATTGTAGGTTGCATTCGGGCAGAGGTTCGACGTGCGTTGGGATCGCAGGGATCACTCGGACAGAGGTTCGGCGTGCGTTGGGATGGCAAGAGTCACTCGGGCAGAGTTTCGGCGTGCGTTCAAGTTGCCGGTTTGACTCGGAAAGAGCCGGGACGCCTTGGGAAAGACCAGGCAAGGCCTCGGAGTACCACGAGGGGCCTCAGAGTACCTCGAGAGTGCCTCGGGGCAGCGCGGGAGCGTCGGGGGAGCGCTCGGAGAGGCTTCGGAGCACCGCAAGGGGGCTCGAAAGGCCTCGAAATGATCCGAAAGGGGCCGGGAGTGCCTCGAGAGGACTTAGAGGGGTGCCAGAAGGCTGGGGGGAGAGGAGAGAAGAGGGAGATGTCTGAAATGAAGGAGGGGGAGCCCTCTATTTATAGTGCCAGATTTTGTGCAAGAAGGTCCGTACGGACCTTCTAGGTAATCCAGAATTTTGGTTTTCCTCGATTTAAGGGAATATCTTGACTTTAAGAAGATTTAGCCATGATGGTGTCTGGTTGCAATAAGGTCCGTACGGACCAACCTTGCATGCAATAAGGTCCGTACGGACCAACCATGTAGGTAAGTGATCATTACTTCCGGGATTTGAGGGAATATCTTGGGCTTTAAGGGGATTCAGTAATCATTGCAGCAAAGAGGTCCGTACGGACCATGTTTACTTTTCCAATTTCTAAAAAACTCCTAAAAAGTCCTTTTGTCCCTTTTTGTCCCAGAAAGGTCCCTCCCTTGGTTTGGTTGGGGGGTTTTTTGAGGGTTTTGAGTGTCACGGGTCTTCGAGACTGCGTTTGTGAGTCTGCGGTGTATCCCGTGTGCTCGAAAGAGGGTGATCCAGATTGGGGTACTTACACCGGTATAGTTCGAGAATTAAGAAGACACGAGGCGTTTCCAATTACATGATTTGAAGCACCTGTATCAATTATCCATGAAGTTGCGTCAAACTTACCATGAAGGCGATCATTCGAAATATGAGAATTACCGACAAGGCTTACCAAAGGCTTCCATTGTTCAGCTGTGAATGATGAAGATGAAGGAGAAGCAACAGTAGAGGATCCCACGACTGCTGCTCCAACAGTAACATGACCGCGATCGGGTGTTGTTGTAGCTACAGTGCTGTTGCGAGAAGAACTCCTGCCTCTGCCATATTGCGAACGACCATTGTCACGCGAATTAGATTTGTTGCGTTGTTCAAGCCACCATTCGGATATCCATTCAATTCAAAACATGAGGTATTGTCATGACCAGTCTTCTTACAATGAGTGCATACGAGATGCGATCGATCAGGATTGTCACGACTACGAGCTCCACCGGCACGAAGAGCAAAACTAACCTTATCATCAAGAACGGGCTTAGCAAGACGAACCCGTTCATCTTGTGCCACCAATTTATATGCTCGGTCAAGACCAGGAAGGGGATCCATAGATAAAATATTGGTGCGAGTCATAGCATGATACTCGAAATTTAGACCCATAAGAAATTGATGAAGCTTGCCTGTTTCTCTGCGATCAGCATGCTGTTGAGCGGCCGTGCATTTGTTACAGCAAGTGCAATTGATTAAAGGCTCATGACTATGGAGTTCTTTCCATAAGCCAGTTAATTTGCCAAAATATGTAGCCACCGACATGCCCTTAGTTTGCTTACAACGAGCGATTGATGCCTTCAATTGTTGAATACGTGGACTGTCAACCACAACATATCGACTTTTAAGAGAGTCCCATAAACGTTTAGCATCTCTGAATTTGTAGAGAGTGCTTTTAACGTTAGAGTCGATAGTATTCATGATCCAAGAAATCAACATGGCATGAATAGTATTCCAATTAGAGATGGTGCAGGGAGAGACATGTTCAGTATGTGTACCATCTAGAGAACCAAATTTTCGACTAGATTCAAGAGTTGTTTGCATATCGCTGGCCCAATCATCGTAGTTTTCACCATTGAAGCGTGTAGGAGTAATGAAGCCGCCTGGACTATCCTGATGACCAAGGTAAAAAGGAGAATTGTATTCGATTTTAGGAGGATTATTGTTGATATTGGTATTGTTGCTGGCCATGGATTCAGCCTTGTGTATGATGGAGGCTCTGATACCATGTAGAAAACTAATCTAGGGTTTTATTCATCTTTCTTGATTGATCTTATTGATCAAACTATTAATATATATGTGTATACAATAGAAAAAGGAGGGTCCTATTTTAAAAAGGAAAGAATCCTAAATAAACAACTTCTGCAACTTAGAGTCCTAAATAAACGACTTCAGCAATTCACGTTCCAGGACTTGGGATGAGGCGGCCGCCTGGAACTTGGCGAGGCTGGCGCCTCACCTGCAGAAGCTTCAGCCGAGATTTGGTCTTGGTGAGGCGGCCGCCTGGCTTGGGCCAAGACTGGCACCTCACCTGTAGAAACTTCAGCCACAGTTTGATCTTGGTGAGGCGGCCGCCTGGCTTGGGCCGAGGCTAGCACCTCACTCACAGCAACTTCATCTTCACAAATTGACTCGGTCCTTTCTTTTTCATTTCTTCTCCTAAACCTACTCAAAATCTAGAACTTGCAATCATCAATTCCTTATTCAAAACCGCCTTCAGATCTTGGTTTTATTATCAACAATTTAATCTTATTTGTCATATTCAATTGAGTTTGATAAAGTCTAAGATTTTATCTCAAAATCAATTGACTATTAGGGTAGTCAAACAAGATCTTTATATATTAAATTGATGCCGAAAAAGTGGAGGTGAAATCGGAGGTAACACAAGTGAACACTATTAGGGTAAACAACTCGATATTCAAAGGAATCCACCTAAGAATATGAGTCAAAATTGCCACCCGAAGGCACCCAACCTAAGGAATAAGATATAACAAGAAGAAATCCATCTTCTTAAACAAGTCAAAGACTCAATATATTTTATATAACTCAACTCTATTCATTAAAATGACAATTTGTAAGGTATTTATAGTTTACTTGAAACATCCCTTCAAGCTTAGGAATCGTCATAAACTAAAAGGATAGACCTAACAATTAAGTATTGTTGATAAGATAACATAGAAACACCAAAAGACATTAAAATCCAACAGTCTTGGTCAAATTCGGATGTACATGTCCATGTGCGCAACCCTTGGTAAAATGGGCATAACTTATTCTAGAAAAATCCAAAAGACGATCCGAAAAGTGCGTTGCAAACTAGACTCGAAGATCTTTCCGGGGATATGTAATACAGCTGCTGGAAAATTATGTATAATTACCAGATTGTCCAGTGGACCCAAACTTCTGATATTTATTATTTTAGACTTCAATATCAAACTGATCTTTTCAATAGTTTCTTCAACCGAAAACCAACTCCACCAACAATGAATCTTAATGATATCAAGGTGGTTCTTTCCCGCATCATTCTCCCTTGGTTGGAGAAAATTCGCCCTCGAATTTTGAAGTGACTAAGAATCTTCCCAAAACATCTTCTACTTTGAATAATTTTGTGATGAATGGGCCAAAAGAAGAAGCATAAATATTTCTTTGATTTTGCGCTATCATAATACCAAAAATCCAAAAATTTAAACAAGTTTACCTTCACGCAATTATGTCCGTATATGTCGGTGGACACTTCACTCTCTTCATCGTAAGTTTGATCTTTAGGAACACTAATCGACTCCTCAAGTTCTTTGTCATAGATTGGATATTCATCGTAGATGGGAGGTTTATTCCAATCAACAAAAACTTCTTCACTTATTGAATATGAAAATGGCCATCAAGATTTTCAAAAATCTCATCATCATAAACTTTTTGAAATGTAAGATTAAATCGATTAACAAATCTATGAGAAGCCTCTTCAATCGACATCTCATCAAAAGTGTGATTGGAAAGGGAAATTTTCTCACGATCACTTGTTGTCAACAACATTGAATCATGACGTGAATCATCATATTCCAAAGTCTCGTAGCGTGCAAGACGATGCTTGAGTTGCTGCACTTGTCTCCGTAAATCTCTCACCATCACATCCCGGTTTGCATGTTAATGCCACTGAAGCATATCGACAATAACTATGATACCAATTTGATGCCGAAAAAGTGGAGGTGAAATCGGAGGTAACAAAGTGAACACTATTAGGGTAAACAACTCGATATTCAAAGGAATTCACCTAAGAATATGAGTCAAAATTGCCACCCGAATGCGCCCAACCTAAGGGATAAGATATAACAAGAAGAAATCCATCTTCTTAAAAGACTCAATATATTTTATATAACTCAACTCTATTCATTACAATGACAATTTGTAAGGTATTTATAATTTACTTGAAACATCCCTTCAAGCTTTGGAATCGTCATAAACTAAAAGGATAGACCTAACAATTAAGTATTGTTGATAAGATAACATAGAAACACCAAAAGACATTAAAATCCAATAGTCTTGGTCAAATTCGGATGTACATGTCCATGTGCGCAGCCCTTGGTAAAATGGTCATAACTTATTCTAGAAAAATCCAAAAGACGATCCGAAAAGTGCATTGCAAACTAGACTCGAAGATCTTTCCGGGGATATGTAATACAGCTGCTGGAAAATTATGTATAATTACCAAATTGTCCAGTGGATCCAAACTTCTGATATTTATTATTTTAGTCTTTAATATCAAACTGATCTTTTCAATAGTTTCTTCAACCAAAAACCAACTCCACCAACAATGAATCTTAATGGTATCAAGGTGGTTCTTTCCTGCATCATTCTCTCTTGGTTGGAGAAAATTCGCCCTCGAATTTTGAAGTGACTAAGAATCCTCCCAAAATATCTTTTACTTTGAATAATTTTGTGATGAATGGGCCAAAAGAAGAAGCATAAACATTTCTTTGATTTTGTGCTATCATAATACCAAAAATACAAAAATTTAAACAAGCTTACCTTCACGCTATTATGTCCGTATATGTCGGTGGACACTTCACTCTCTTCATCGTAAGTTTGATATTTAGGAACACTAATCGACTCCTCAAGTTCTTTGTCATAGATTGGATATTCATCGTAGATGGGAGGTTTATTCCAATCAACAATAGCTTCTTCACTTATTGAATATGAAAATGGCCATTCAAGATTTTCAAAAATCTCATCATCATAAACTTTTTGAAATGTAAGATTAAATCGATTATCAAATCTATGAGAAGCCTCTTCAATCGACATCTCATCAAAAGTGTGATTGGAAAGAGAAATCTTCTTACGATCACTTGTTGTCAACAACTTTGAATCATGACGTGAATCATCATATTCCAAAGTCTCGTAGCGTACAAGACGACGCTTGAGTTGCTGCACTTGTCTCCGTAAATCTCTCACCAACACATCTCGATTTTCATGGTAATGCCGCTGAAGCATATCGACAATAACTATGATACCAATTTGATGCCGAAAAAGTGGAGGTGAAATCGGAGGTAACAAAGTGAACACTATTAGGGTAAACAACTCGATATTCAAAGAAATTCACCTAAGAATATGAATCAAAATCGCCACCCGAATGCATCCAAACTAAGGGATAAGATATAACAAGAAGAAATCCATCTTCTTAAACAAGTCAAAGACTCAATATATTTTATATAACTCAACTCTATTCATTACAATGACAATTTGTAAAGTATTTATAGTTTACTTGAAACATCCCTTCAAGCTTAGGAATCGTCATAAACTAAAAGGATAGACCTAACTGTAGCGACCCCAAATTTCCACAACAATAATAATACTTAATTGATAATAAAATAACCTCCAACGGCTACTAAAACCATAATTCAAACACTAACCACAATTTGAAATAACTTAAATGCGGATAACGGTAACAATTTCAACGGCTAGTACAATCCACTAGCTCAACAAAATCTTTAAAGTCTAACAATCTCTCAAATAACTGAAATAACTGACTAAAGAGTCTAAACTGAAATAAACTAAAACGATCCTTGAACTCCTTATGAAGTGCTCCTGAACCGTTTCACATTCTTCCTATATGAAATCTGGAAGAAAAGAAGATGAAAGGGTGAGCGAACAATGCCCAGTAAGTTCATATTTAACCCCTCCGGTTACTAAGGAGGAGTTGACCTGAAGGAATATTAAACGATACCAATTTTAAGTAACAATCGAAGACATAACAAAACACAAATTCGAAATAGTTATTTACCAAATCTCAAACCAAATGTCTTTCAAAATCTCAACGGTTTCACAAACTGAGTTGACAAATATTTTGAAGTTTCAAATGATGACGAAATCGATTCAAATTGACTCGAATGATTTACTTAATTAAAACCGTCCCATACCAGTTTTAATTAACTCAACCACTCACAGATTATAAGGAAATTCAAAGGACTGATAAGCTGAACAAAGTTGACTCGAATGATCTAGTTATCTACAACCGTCCCATACCAGCCGTAGATAATCAAATCATTCACAGACATTATGATCACATAAGTGGTTCAAACCAAAATCCCATAAAGGGAACAAAATGACTTTGCAGAGTCCTAAACAGTGTATCCGGACACCCCACCACTAATTTGAAGCGGTGTACTAAGTTTGCCCGAAGGTCAAATATCAAATATACCCCGCCGAAGCAGGTTGTCTAATTTAGCAATCATTGATGGAACAAAAATCATATCATATCAAAACTCATTTTTATACAAAATACGAACTTTCACAATAACAATAAATTCTGTATTTATGAAATTAAAAGAACAATTTAGCAAATGAATAACAAAAGATTAGCAAATAACGGTAAACGAGGGAGTCAAAACAAATACTGACGCGAGGTCAGCTTTTACATATCAAAGGAACGTATATCGCCAAGAAATATGCGAAAGCCTAAATAATGAAACAGAGCGAAGATCAATTAACTTAAAGATGTATAATCCCTTACCTTAATAATTGCAGTTAAATGCGGCTCCTACCAGTGTACCTAATGCCTCCCAAAATCTAGCAATAATAATAATAATATAACTAAATTAGAAACAATTACAATTTATCCTAATACATACTCCCTAATACACACACACACACATCATACCCCATACACGCACTATATAAACTCTAACCTAAATACTCCAATTTTCATAAACCTAAATACTCCAATTTTTTCATACGATCTTCAAGAATAATACGACTGACTTCTGAAAATTTAACCAAGCACACCTGAAGATCTCAAACCCTTACAGCCCCGCCCCGTGCTCGACCTCTTCTTGCCGTCAAACAGTTTTGTTTTTATTTTTTTGTTTCTTAATGACAACTAGGGTTAGGGTATTTAATATTTATACTCTAATTTATGTTTTGCAAAACTAAACTTACGACATGACATGGGCCAAGTTAATAATTTAACCTCAAAAAAATGGGCCAAGCCTTTATTTAGATCCTCCGTCTCCTTGCTTTAAAATGCTCTACTTATTACTATAAAAACCCAATCCAAATTACTTATTTCATATCAGGCCCAACAATAAATACTTTCATAATTAAAGTATTTACTAAAAACGTAAAATTAAATTAATAAAATTTTGGGATATTACATTCTTACCCCTTAAAAGAAGTTTTGTCCTCTAAACTTAACGTACCTGCCGTTGCTCACTTTGCATCCTCATCCTCTCTAGCTATCATAGTATAGATTCTTGGATTACGCTTCGAATTTGAGTCATCCTTGTTGTCCTTACCATTGTCCTTGTTCTCACGATCCTTTGTGAACCTCTCTTTAAGTGGTTCAGGGCAATCCTTAATCATATGCCCGGTCTTCCCACAGTTGAAACACGCCTTTAAGATTCTATAACAATGTTGGGTTTCATGATTACCCCCACACTCACGACAATTGGCACCATCAACACGTTGTGTCACCTGTTTCTTTGCCTGACTTTATGAATCTTTATTATCATGAAAACTAGTTTATCTATCTCTCTTTCTATGCTTGTCATCCCATTCTGTCTGCACTTCGATAAGACCTCTTTCCACTAGTAACGCCTTGTTTACCACGTTCTTATATGTATTAAGGTCAAATGGTACCACTCCCCTCTTGATCGCAGGCCTTAACCCCTCTTCAAACCTACACACGTGATTTTCTTCAGTTGCCACGTAAGTAGGGGCAAACTTGGCAAGACGAGCAAACTCAGCCTCATACTCAGACACTATCTTGTCCTTTTGTACTAACTTGATAAAGTCATTCTCTCTCTGGATTTGCTCGCTCCTAGGAAAATACTTTTCATAAAAGGCCACTTTGAAATCTTCCCAAGTAAACAAAAACTCGTCATTCTGATGTTTGCGCTTCTCCATAAGCCACCAATCATAGGCCCCCTCCTTCAACATTAAAGTGGCACACGACACTTTGATACTCTCACGATAGCGCATCCCCTCAAATGTCTTTTCCATTTCTTGCACCCAATCCTCCGCTGCTATAGGTCCCCCAATACCACTAAAGGTTGCACTAGTATGCTTTTTAAATTCTGCTAACTCACTACTCTGCCTAGGTGGGACACCACCAACCTGTTGCTGGATTAATCCTGTAAGTGCTTGCAACAAGGGAACTAATTCTGCCACCGGCGCTACTAGTTGCTGCACTCCCTGACCATTACCCCCATTAGCTTGATTACCATCCTGAGCATTTTGGGTATTCTCAACCCTATGATTAGAACTATTCTCAGCTAAAACCTCACCGTTATCATTCTCAACATGATCCTCTTCCCTCACATCATTAGTTTGAATCTGTTGTTGACCTCTTCTGTTTTGGATCCTTGCACTTGTTGGGTTTTATGGGTCCATGCGCAGCGGAATAAGCATCTAAATAACACAAAACCCAAGCCCTAAGATCCGTTCTATATGATTAAATCGAATTCCTATGAGATAGAATTTACCAACCTTTTATTGCTTTCCGGTCTTGAGCTATCGAACAATTTATCGGTGTGATTATGAATCACAATCTTCGATCTTCAAAACCTTTGAACCTTCAGATTGCTTTGGACAATTTGAACTCTAGATCTTGATCGTTATACGAGCGAAGACCCTCTAGTAGTATCCACACGTTAGAATGAACCAAGAACGGTTCTTGAGAATTGCTAGATTCTTAAACCTATGGAAGAGATATTGAGAAACCTTTTTGTGAATTTTTTATTGAAAAATTCGGGTAGATTTCGGCTGTTTACAAACTCATATTTATACTACTTTAGTATTAGAGTTTGTGCCCTAATCAAATTAGGAAACAAGTGTAAACCGCCTCTGTGGCTTGTTGTGTCATGCGGCTACACATGCCAGATGGACAATTTTGTCGCGCTACAGCTCAAGCCATATCAGGAACTCTCAATCATTTCTTCCTTTGATTTAACCAATTCATTCTAGATGTGTGTGACCCAATAGGATTATATTATGTTGGCAATGAGCTCGATCATATCGATCCTCATAAGACATAAGCGGACTCTAGCAAGCCATTATGTCTACCCAAATAATATAACGTAAGAGTTCACATTTCCAATGGTACACTTCCATTTCTCCCTTTGTCTCACGATGTTATATTGAACACAAGTCATGGTCCACGTCAACTTGTATCTGTTCAATGCTTTCTCGATCTTGAGTATAATGATAATCCAATCGCATTGGGGTATGGCCACACACTTTCCATCATTATCACTCATCAAGGGGCCCAAGCAAAACATCTCTCTTTAGAGGGACAAATTCCATCTTGACTTATCATCCTTCCCATCATGAATCCGATCATGCCAAAGATAGCCTTTATAAATATCGTGTTAAGATATCGTTTGACTAAAATCAAACATGACTTTCATCATATGTAAGGTCATGATAATCTCAGGTCTAGGGACTAAATGAAGTGACCATATGAGATTTAATTATGACATTTGACCATGACATAAATCTCATACGGATCAAGTCCAGTCACTTGTTCTCTAACAAGTACCCATAATTTCAATGTGCATCTCTATGCATATAATCATCATATGATTATCCATTGACAATTATACTAATTATTCTCTTAATAATCAGGAACGGAGATTATTACAATAAATATGCAAACTATATAATAATCAAATAATAAACTTAAACGATAAAGATGATACATAACGATTTTTCAGTTAAACATAACTAAAGCCTAGGGCATTACACCAACAGTCTCCCACTTGCACTAGGCTCCATTTATGTATCGAATACTCATGGATCTAACATGACCATCATGCTTCTGCCTGTGCGAGGGTCTTTGTAAGTGAATCCCTTATGTCATCATCGGTTGATACTTTGTATATCTTAACATCTTCTCATTCTTTATTAATTCCTCGAAGAACGTCTAAGTGAGTGTTTGGATCGCTGTTGTGACCTTGGTTCCATTGTTTGCACAAATGGCACCACAATTGTCACAACAAAAGTCTCACCGATTAGTGATACTTGGAACATTTCCAAAATACTAATGAACTTTTGATCCAAACTGCCTCTTTTAGCCACATCATATGTTACTAAAATTTGGCCTTAGTAGTAGAATCGGCTACAATTTTCTGCTTGGAACTCTTCCAATCAAAATTGCACCTCCAATAAGCATAGACATAAATCCTAATTGCGATTTTAAATTAACTTTGTCATTTTGGAAGTTAGTATCTATGTAACCCTTACAACAAGATTAACTTCCAACCTTTCAAATACCAAGAACGCATCCTTAGTTCTTCTTAAGTACTTAAGGATCATCTTGACTGCCATCCAATGGTTCTCAACAGGATTAGATTGGTATCGACTCGTCACGCTTAGAGCATACGAGACGTCGGGTCTAGTACAAGTCATGGCATACATGACAGATACAAATGCCAAAGCATGTAGAACTTCATTCATTCTCCTTTTTGCTCATCAGTTGTCATAAGACAATGAGTATTGCTAAGAGAAATACAATGACCCATTGACAAGCTACTCTTCTTAGACTCTTCTAAGAACCTTGTCAATGTGAGTATTTTGACTCAAACCAATTTATCCTTCTAGATCTATCTCTATAGATCTTGATGCCAAGGATGTAAGCGGCTTCACCCATATCTTTCATTGAGAAAACTTTCCTTGACCAAGACTCGACAGTCTTAAGTGTCGGAACTTTGTTTTTCCAATGAGTAAGATATCATTGTAATATACCAATAGAAATAATACTATGCTCCCACTGAATTTCATGTATACACAAGGTTCATCTTTGTATTTGATGAAATCAAACTTTTGACCGATTCATCAAAATGAAGATTTCCAATTCCTTGAAGTTTGCTTCAACCCATCTCATGGATTTTTGCAACATGCATACTTCATTAAAATTTCTTGGATCGATAAAACTCTCGGGTTGTGTACTATACACATCCTTAAGAAAGTCGTTTGACATCCATTTGTCATATCACATAGTCATAATATGCAATCATGGCAATTTCAAATTCTCATAGACTTTGACATTGTAACTGGCGAAAAGGTTTCAACATAGTCAATACTATGAATTAACCTAAATCCCTTTGCTACAATCCTTAGTCATGAAAGTATACACCTTCCCATCCATGTCGGTCTTGAGGACCTACTTGCATCCCTTTAGTTTTTACACCTTCAGGTAGCCCAATCAAGTTCCAAACTTGACCATCAAACATGGATTGCAATTCGGACTCCATGGTTCCTAACCATTTATCCAAATTAGGAGTGGACATCGCCTCAAGATAGGAAGTAGGATTGTCATTCTCAATGACTTCCACTTCATTACTTTTCGATACGAGAAACTCCATATTTCACAAGTTCGGATCGTAACCTATCAAGTCTACGATGGACTTGTGCATCTTGAACCAGTTCCACAACTCCTTTGTGAACTTGGTTCCGTCTCTACTCTTGGTTCCATATTATTTTTGGTTTCTTGAACTTCAAGATTAATTTTACTCCCACTAGATCCTTTATTGAGAAACTATTTCTCAAGAAATGAATCTTATAGAGCAACAAACATTTTGTTCTCTTTGCGGTTGTAAGATTAATTTCCGAAAATAACCTTGTCAGATTTGGTGCTAACTTATCAGAGACAAGTCTCTTTATATAAGATTCGCAACCCCAAATCTTCATGAAAGACAAACTAAGTTTTCTTCCATGCCACATCTCATGTGGAGACTAAGGAACCGAATTTAGTAGGGACACAATTCAGTGTAACCGCATTATTTCTAATGCATATCCTCAAAAGGAAATAGGAAAGTCAACTTGACATATCATCGAATGAACCATGTCCTACAAGGTTCAATTCCTCCTATAGACACACCATACAATATGGTGTTCCGGGTGGAGTCAGCTCTTGAAACAATTTCACAGTTTTGAGATGATTGTCAAACTCTTGGCTCAAGTATCATCACCCCGATCTAATCGAAGTACTTAATAGTTTTGCCAAGTTTGTTTTGTACTTCATCTTGAAATGTTCGAAACATCTCAAACGATTCACCTTTGGACTTCATCAGACAGACATAGTCATAATAAGATAAGTCATCGGTGAATGTGATGAAACATCAAAATCCTCCCCTAGCAATGCTGCTTAATAGTCCACATACATCTCATGTATAACGACCAATAAGTCACTATCACTCCAACTACTTTAGTGTAGGGTGGTTTGGTCAATAATCCCAATAAATAAGATTCACATTCCTCAAATGATTCATGGTCATATGAGTCTAAAAGTCCGTGTTAATGGAGTTTAGATATATGTTTCTTATTTATTTGACCAAGCCGGCAATGCCATATAAACGCGTTGTTCATATTGTTCGGTTCAGATTTCCCATTCATATTATAGATATCTTCAATATTATTTTGTTTCTCAACATCAAGGATATGAAGACCATTCAATGACATATGCAATACAATAAGGCATATCATTAAATAAATATAAAACTTCTTATTCTCAATAAGAAAATTATATCCTTCATCATCCATATAAGAAACAGAAATAATACTTCTACAAAATCTGGAACGTAGTCATACTTGTTCAAAACAAGTACTACTTCACAAGGTAAAGTGACTTCATAAGACCCTATGGTTAATGTAGCAACTCTTGCTTCATTCCCACGCATAGGTTTAATTTACCTTCTTTGAGTAGCTTTCTATTCATTGTTCCTTGCACATTTAAACAAATGTGGGATTCATATCCGGTATCATATACCCAAGAACAAGAAGTCGAAAGGAAAATATCTATCATATAGATACTTGAAATGTTGGGTTTTATGGGTCCATGCGCAGCGGAATAAGCATCTAAATAACACAAAACCCAAGCCCTAAGATCTGTTCTATACGATTAAATTGAATTCCTATGAGATAGAATTTATCAACCTTTATTGCTTTCCGGTCTTGAGCTATCGAATAATTTATCGGTGTGATTTTGAATCACAATCTTCGATCTTCAAAACCTTTGAACCTTCAGATTGCTTTGAACAATTTGAACTCTAGGCCTTGATCGTCGTACGAGTGAAGACCCTCTAGTAGTATCCACACGTTAGAATGAACCAAGAATAGTTCTTGAGAATTGCTAGATTCTTAAACTTTAGGAAGAATATTGAGAGAACTTTTGTTATGATTTTCTTGAAAAAATTCGGCTAGCTGCTAAGGTTTACAGACTGCATATTTATACTACCTTAGTATTGATATTAGTTTCCTAATCGAATTAGGAAACTGCTCTGTATACGCCTCAGGCCTTAATGTGTCGCACGACCACAAGCAGCCCATGGACATGTTGTGTCGCACGACCCAGAACCCCATATGGCAAGATTAGTCTCACGACCAAGCAAAGCCATATGCAGGAATCTCAATCATTCTTCCTTTGGTTTAACCAATTCATTCTAGTTGTGTGTGACCCAATAGGATTATATTATGTTGGCAATGAGCTCGATCATATTGACCCTCATAAGACATAAGCGGACTCTAGTAAGCCATTATGTCTACCCAAATAATATAACGTAAGAGTTCAAATTTCAAATGGTACACTTCCATTCCTCCCTTTGTCTCACGATGTTATATTGAACACAAGTCATGGTCCTCGTCAACTTGTATTTGTTCAATGCTTTCTCGATCTTGAGTATAATGATAATCCAATCGCATTGGGGTGTGGCCACACTATTTTATCATTATCACTCATCGAGGGGCCCAAGCAAAACATCTCTCTTTCAAGGGATAAATTCCATCTTGACTTATCATCCTTCCCATCATGAATCTGATTATGCCAAAGATAGCCTTTATAAATATCGTGTTAAGATATCGTTTGACTAAAATCAAACATGACTTTCATCATATGTAAGGTCATGATAATCTCAGGTCTAGGGACTAAATGAAGTGACCATATGAGATTTAATTATGACATTTGACCATGACATAAATCTCATACGGGTTAAGTCCAGTCACTTGTTCTCTAGCAAGTACCCATAATTTCAATGTGCATCTCTATGCCTATAATCATCATATGATTATCCATTGACAATTATACTAATTATTCTCTTAATAATTAGGGACAGAGATTATTACAATAAATATGCAAACTATATAATAATCAAATAATAAACTCAAATGATAAAGATGATACATAACGGTTCTCAGTTAAACATAACTAAAGCCTAGGGCATTACACCAACAGTCTCCTACTTGCACTAGGCTCCTCTTATGTATCGAATACTCATGGATCTAACATGACCATCATGCTTCTGCCTGTGCGAGGGTCTTTGTAAGTGAATCCCTTATGTCATCATCGGTTGATACTTTATATATCTTAACGTCTTCTCATTCTTTATGAATTCCTCGAAGAACGTCTAAGTGAGTGTTTGGATCGCTATTATGACCTTGGTTCCATTGTTTGCATAAGTGGCACCACTATTGTCATAACAAAAGTTTCACTGATTAGTGATACTTGGAACATTTCCAAAACACTAATGAACTTTTGATCCAAACTGCCTCTTTTAGCCACATCATATGTTGCTAAAATTCGGCCTTAGTAGTAGAATTGGCTACAATTTCTGCTTGGAACTCTTCCAATCAAAACTGCACCTCTAATAAGCATAAACACAAATCCTAATTGCGATTTTTAAAATAACTTTGTCAGTTTGGAAGCTAGCATCTATGTAATCCTTACAACAAGATTAACTTCCAATCTTTCAAATCCCAAGAACGTATCCTTAGTTCTTCTTAATTACTTAAGGATCATCTTGAATGCCATCCAACGGTTTACATCAGGATTAGATTGGTATCGACTCATCATGCTTCGAGCATACGAGACGCCGGGTCTAGTACAAATCATGGCATACATGACAGATCCAAATGCTGAAGCATATGGAACTTCATTCATTTCCCTTTTGCTCATCAGTTGTCATAAGACAATGAATATTGCTAAGAGAAATACCATGACCTATTGACAATCTACTCTTCTTAGACTCTTCTAAGAATCTTGTCAATGTGGATACTTTGACTTAAACCAATTTATCCTTCTAGATCCATCTCTATAGATCTTGATGCCAAGGATGTAAGCGGCTTCACCCATATCTTTCATTGAGAAACCTTTCCTTGACCAAGACTTTGACAGTCTTGAGTGTCGAAACTTGTTTTTCCAATGAGTAAGATATCATTGTAATAAAACAATAGAAATAATACTACGCTCCCACTGAATTTCATGCATACACAAGATTCATCTTTGTTCTTTGATGAAGTCAAACTCTTTGACCAATTCATCAAAACGAAGATTCCAATTCCTTGAAGCTTGCTTCAACCCATCTCATGGATCTTGGCAACATGTATACTTTATTAGAGTTTCTTGGATCGACAAACTATTCGGGTTGTGTACTATACACATCCTTAATAATCTTTCTATTTAAAGAAAGTCATTTGACATCCATTTGTCATATCATATAGTCACAATATGTGATAATGGCAATTGAAACTCTAACAGACTTTGACATTGTAACTGGTGAAAAAGGTTTCAACATAGTCAATACTATGAATTTGCCTAAATCCCTTTGCTATAATCCTTAGTCATGAAAGTATACACCTTCACATCCATGTCGGTCTTGAAGACCTACTTGCACCCTTTAGTTTTTACACCTTCAGGTAGCCCAATCAAGTTCCAAACTTGATTGTCAAACATGGATTGTAATTCGGATTCCATGGTTCCTAACCATTTATCCAAATCAGGAGTGGACATCGCCTCAAGATAGGAAGTAGGATCGCCATTCTCAATGACTTCCACATTATTACTTTTCGATACGAGAAATCAATATTTCTTGATTCGGATTATAACCTTTTCAATCTACGATGGACTTGTGCATCTTGAACCGGTTTCACAACTCCTTTGTGAACTTGGTTCCATCTCTACTCTTGGTTCCATATTATTTTCGAGTTCTTGAACTTTCTTCAAGATTAATTTTACTCCCACTGGATTCTTTATTGAGAAACTATTTCTCAAAAAACAAATCGTGTAGAGCAACAAACGTTTTGTTCTCTTTGCGGTTGTAAGATTAATTTTCAAAAATAACCTAGTCAGATTTGGTGCTAACTTATAAGAGATAAGTCTCTTTACATAAGATTCGCAACCCCAAATATTCATGAAAGACAAACTAAGTTTTCTTCCATGCCACATCTCATGTGAGGCCTTAGGAACCGATTTAGTAGGGACTCGATTCAGTGTAACCGCATTATTTTTAATGCATATCCTCAAAAGGAAATAGGAAATAGGAAAGTCTAATTGACACATCATTGAACGAACCATGTCTTACAAGGTTCAATTCCTCCTTTCAGACACACCATACAATGTGGTGTTCCGGGTGGAGTCAACTCTGAAACGATTTCATAGTTTTGAGATGATTGTCAAACTCTTAGCTCAAATATTCACCACCTCAATCTAATCGAAGTACTTAACAGTTTTACCAAGTTGTTTTGTACTTCATCTTTGAAATGTTCAAAACATCTCAAACGATTCACCTTTGGACTTCATCTGATAGACATAGTCATATCTAGATAAGTCTTTAGTGAAATGTGATGAAATACCGAAGTCTTCCCCTAGCAATGCTACTTAATGGTCCACATACATCTCATGTATAATGACCAATAAGTCACTAGCCCTCCCACTAGTCTTAGTGTAGGGTGGTTTGGTCAATAATCCCAATAAATAAGATCCACATTCCTCAAATGATTCATGGTCATATGAGTCTAAAAGTCCATGTTAATGGAGTTTAGATATATGTTTCTTATTTATTTGACCAAGCTGGCAATGCTATATGAACGCGTTGTTCATATTGTTCGGTTCAGAATTCCCATTTATATTTTAGATATCTTCAATATTATTTTGTTTCTTATCATCAAGGATATGAAGACTATTCAATGACATATGCAATACAATAAGGCATATCATTAAATAAATATAAAAATTCTTATTTAAATAAGAAAACTATATCCTTCAGCATTCATTTAAGAAACGGAAATAATACTCCTACTAAAATCCGAAACGTAGTCATATTTGTTCAAAACAAGTACTACTTCACAAGGTAAAGTGACTTCATAAGCCCCTATGGTTAATGTAGCAACCCTTGCTCCATTCTTACGCATAGTTTTAATTTGCCTTCTTTGAGTAGCTTTCTATTCTTTGTTCCTTGCACATTTAACAAATGTGGGATCCAATCCGGTATCATATACCCAAGAACAAGAAGTCGAAAAGAAAATATCTATCATATAGATACTTGAAGTAGTAGCAATCATATTGCCCTTCTTCACCTTTTAGGCCTTCCTAATAAGCCTTACAACTTTGCTTCCAATGACTATCTTATTGCAATGATAGCAAACTGCATCCTTTTGAGACACTTTGGGTTTAGCCTCTTCGACTTTCGCAACTTTTGCCTTAGGTTTAGCAACCTTTGCATTACCTTCTTTTTCTTCCTTTATGAACCCTTTTCTTGTGTCAATCATTAACACAATTTGCGGATTGCTCCTTCTTTCATCATATGAATTAAGAGCCTTCACCACAACATACATCTTTTGCCTAGCATGCACTTGGAACATTTCCTTTTTGCGTTATGCAAAAACAAAAGAATAGTTATCATGTGCTCAAGGTTCTTCATAAGAGCCTTTAAACATGGTGGCAAGTATAAGGCAAACAACATCATAGGAATCATCTCTATGTTTCTTATGTTGCTCCTTATCTGCCCTTTGCAACATTTGCAATGGGTTCAGCAGGAACGGATTCGTCAAGAACGTACAAATTTACCCAAGAATCATTCTTTAGGCTTCTGATCCAATCAGAATTATTTTTATCGTTCCTTTCGAACTTTGTCCTTCATAAGGACGAATCGCAATTATCATTATGTAATGCTACTTCTACAACAAAATATACAAATTATATGAACACATATCAATATCAACACATTTATCATTTAAGAGCAAATAATGTATTTTATAAATACTCCCACTAAATCATACACCTTCCAATGCAAATAAGCATAATATGCATTTAATGGGCTAAGATCCAACTTTAATTTAATCTCAAGTACGCTATGGCGCACCGCTCAAGATTAAATTAATTAGGTAGAGAACATCAATCATAATGTATATGACTCTTAGATCTTTTATGAGATTTACTCAAGACATCATACGTCTAAGCATATTTTAATCTCATCTTATGCCTTGGGTCCAAAACCATTTTGATAACCCAATTAAGTTCATCCACTTTAAACGTATAGGAACCACCATTTCCTCATCTTGCTCGCAAACGAAATAGAATCAAAGCACCTTGCTATGGCAAGCCCACCCAAAACTATCCGAGTGGTCTCAAGTATTTTAATCATGGATTGGCATAAAGAACTTAAAAGTTAAATGAAGGTTATTTAAAGTAGATTATAAGCATATCAACAAGGATAATCATAACTGTGCACCAGGTAAGTTCCCAAGAAAATAGGTGAGCCACAAGGACTGCTTAAGTACCAAATCTTCCTTTGACAGAACTCTCCTAGTCATGCACAATTACAATACCAATTTGAATGCAACATAATCAATACTTTGTATACTGACTTGTTTCTCATAAACAATCAGACTCGTAAACTGACTTGTTTCTCATAAACAATCAGATTCCTTCAAATTTTGCGTAAACTGACTTGTTTCTCATAAACAATCAGAAAATCAAAATTTAATGTTTCAACTAAACATTTAGGAAATCACAATTCAATGTTTCAACTAAACATCTAATAAAATTCTTAACACTTAAGAACAAATAATTCATGTATCGCAAAAATTAATAAAACACATTTAAATTAATTAAGCATGCTTAAACAATGAATTAATCTAGCATAGCCCTATAAACTCAATTTTCAGAAATTTATAGCATCCAGATTAAGACAGTAACATATCAAATTATCAACATAATCACAGATGAGGAAGAAAAATCAACAAATTGATTTGGCCCAGATCAGGCAAGGTATGTCGCGTGACATAGACTTTCAGAGGCCTTATATGTCGCACGACTTAACAGAGCCATCAGCCCTACTCTGTCGCGTGACAGAGTCCAACTCTGTCGCATGACACGAGATGACAGATTGTAGATTTCCAGATTCAATCGATTCTAATCATAAAGCAATTAAATCAAGTAAACAGCTTTTACATATTTAATTCAGCATAATCAGAAGACGATTTTCACATTGTTTCACATAAACAATCAAAATTCTATCGCATACAAAACATGCAATAAGCATACAAACGATTTAAATCTTAATTCTAGCATGTTAATTCAAACTTAACCATACGAACGGGGCTCTGATACCACTGTTGGGTTTTATGAGTCCATGCGCAGCGGAATAAGCATCTAAATAACACAAAACCCAAGCCCTAAGATCCGTTCTATACAATTAAATTGAATTCCTATGAGATAGAATTTACCAACCTTTATTGCTTTCCGGTCTTGAGCTATCGAACAATTTATCGGTGTGATTTTGAATCAAAATCTTCGATCTTCAAAACCTTTGAACCTTCAGATTGCTTTGGACAATTTGAACTCTAGGCCTTGATCGTCGTACGAGCGAAGACCCTCTAGTAGTATCCACACGTTAGAATGAACCAAAAACAGTTCTTGAGAATTGCTAGATTCTTAAACTTTAGGAAGAATATTGAGAGAACTTTTGTTATGATTTTCTTGAGAAAATTCGGCTAGCTGCTAGGGTTTACAGACTGCATATTTATACTACCTTAGTATTGATATTAGTTTCCTAATCGAATTAGGAAACTGCTTTGTATACGCCTCAGGCCTTAATGTGTCGCACGACCACAAGCAGCCCATGGGCATGTTGTGTCGCACGACCCAGAACCCCATATGGCAAGATTAGTCGCACGACCAAGCAAAGCCATATGGAAAAATCTCAATCATTCTTCCTTTGGTTTAACCAATTCATTCTAGTTGTGTGAGACCCAATAGGATTATATTATGTTGGCAATGAGCTCGATCATATCGACCCTCATAAGATATAAGCGGACTCTAGCAAGCCATTATGTCTACCCAAATAATATAACGTAAGAGTTCACGTTTCCAATGGTACACTTCCATTCCTCCCTTTATCTCACGATGTTATATTGAACACAAGTCATGGTCCTCGTCAACTTGTATTTGTTCAATGCTTTCTCGATCTTGAGTATAATGATAATCCAATCGCATTGGGGTGTGGCCACACTCTTTCATCATTATCACTCATCGAGGGGCCCAAGCAAAATATCTCTCTTTCGAGGGACAAATTCCATCTTGACTTATCATCCTTCCCATCATGAATCCGATCATGCCAAAGATAGCCTTTATAAATATCGTGTTAAGATATCGTTTGACTAAAATCAAACATGACTTTCATCATATGTAAGGTCATGATAATCTCAGGTCTAGGGACTAAATGAAGTGACCATATGAGATTTAATTATGACATTTGTCCATGACATAAATCTCATACGGGTCAAGTCCAGTCACTTGTTCTCTAGCAAGTACCCATAATTTCAATGTGCATCTCTATGCCTATAATCATCATATGATTATCCATTGACAATTATAATAATTATTCTCTTAATAATTAGGGACGGAGATTATTACAATAAATATGCAAACTATATAATAATCAAATAATAAACTCAAATGATAAAGATGATACATAACGGTTCTCAGTTAAACATAACTAAAGCCTAGGGCATTACACCAACATGAAGTAGTAGCAATCATATTGCCCTTCTTCACCTTTTAGGCCTTCCTAATAAGCCTTGCAACTTTGCTTCCAATGAACAATCTTATTGCAATGATAGAAAATTGCATCCTTTTGAGACACTTTGGGTTTAGCCTCTTCGGCTTTGACAACTTTTGTCCTAGGTTCAGCAACCTTTGCTTTACCTACTTTGTGTTTCCTTCATGAACCCCTTTCTTGTGTTAACCATTAACACACTTGCGGATTGCTCCTTTTGCATCTCATGCATTAAGAGCCTTCACCACAACATACCTCTTTTGGCTAGCTTGCACTTGGAACAATTCCTTTGTGCATTGTTTGGAACAAAAGCTGTTTTCATGTGTTCAAGGTTCTTCATAAGAGCCTTTAAACATGGTGGCAAGTATAAGGCAAGCAATGCTATTAGAATCATCAACATGTTTCAAAAGTTGCTCCTTATTTGTCCTTTGCAACGTTTGCAGTGGGTTCAGCAGGAACGGATTCGTCAAGAACGTACACATTTACCTAAGAACCATTCTTTAGGCTTCTGATCCAATCAGAATTATTTGTATCGTTTCTTTCGCACTTTGTCCTTCATAAGGACGAATCGCAATTATCATTATGTAATGCTACTTCTACAATAAAAATATACAAATTATATGAACACATATTAATACCAACACATTTATCATTTAAGAGCAAATAATGTATTTTACAAATACTCCCACTAAATCATACACCTTCCAATGCAAATAAGCATAATATGCATTTAATGGGCTAAGATCCATCTTTAATTTAATCTCAAGTACGCTATGGCGCACCGCTCAAGATTAAATTAATTAGGTAGAAAACATCAATCATATCGTATATGACTCTTAGATCTTTTATGAGATTTATTTAAGACATCATATGTCTAAGCATATTTTAATCTCATCTTATGCCTTGGGTCCAAAACCATTTTGATAACCCAATTAAGTTCATCCACTTTAAACGTATAGGAACCACCATTTCCTCATCTTGCTCGCAAATGGAATAGAATCAAAGTACCTTGCTATGGCAAGCCCACCCAAAACTATCCGAGTGGTCTCAAGTGTTTTAATCATGGATTGGCATAAAGAACTTAAAAGTTAAATGAAGGTTCTTTAAAGCAAATTATAAGCATATCAACAAAGATAATCATAATGTACACCAGGTAAGTTCCCAAGAAAATAGGTGAGCCACAAGGACTGCTTAAGTACCAAATCTTCCTTCGACAGAACTCTCCTAGTCATGCACAATTATAATACCAATTTGAATACAACATAATCAATACTTTGTATACTGACTTGTTTCTCATAAACAATCAGACTAGTAAACTGACTTGTTTCTCATAAATAATCAGATTCCTTCAAATTTTGCGTAAACTGACTTGTTTCTCATAAACAATCAGAAAACCAAAATTTAATGTTTCAACTAAACATTTAGGAAATCACAATTCAATGTTTCAACTAAACATCTAATAAAATTCTTAACACTTAAAAACACATAATTCATGCATTGTAACAATTAATAAAACACATTTAAATTAATTAAGCATGCATAAACAACGAATTAATCTAGCATAGCCCTATAAATTTAATTTTCAGAAATTTATAGCATCCAGATTAAGACAGAAACATATCAGATTGTAAACATTATCACAGATTAGCATGAAAATTCAACAAAACTGATACTGCCCAGATTTTGACAAAGTCTGTCGCGTGACAGAAACATCCATGAGGACTGTTTTGTCACACTACCAGACGAAGCCAACAGACTGCACTTGACCAACAATGTCGCACGACTTGCGTTGTCAGTTTGCAGATTTTTCAGAATCAATTAATTGTAATCACAAAGCAATTAAATCAATAAAACAACCTTTTTACAAATTTAATTCAGCATAATCAGAAGACGATTTTCATATTGTTTCACATAAACAATAAGATTCTACCGCATATACAAACATGCAATAAGCATATAAACGATTTATATCTTGATTCTAGCATGTTAATTCAAACTTAACCATACGAACGGGGCTCTGATACCACTGTTGGGTTTTATGGATCCATGCGCAACGGAATAAGCATCTAAATAACACAAAACCCAAGCCCTAAGATCCGTTCTATACGATTAAATCGAATTTCTATGAGATAGAATTTACCAACCTTTTATTGCTTTCCGGTCTTGAGCTATCAAACAATTTATCGGTGTGATTATTAATCACAATCTTCGATCTTCAAAACCTTTGAACCTTCAGATTGCTTTGGACAATTTGAACTCTAGGCCTTGATCGTCATACGAGCGAAGACCCTCTAGTAGTATCCACACGTTAGAATGAACCAAGAACGGTTCTTGAGAATTGCTAGATTCTTAAACCTATGGAAGAGATATTGAGAAACCTTTTTGTGAATTTTCTATTGAAAAATTTGGCTAGATTTCGGCTGTTTACAGACTCATATTTATACTACTTTAGTATTAGAGTTTATGCCCTAATCAAATTAGGAAACAAGTATAAACCACCTCTGTGGCTTGTTGTGTCGCGCTGCTACACATGCCAGATGGCCAGTTTTGTCGCGCTACAGCTCAAGCCATATCATGAACTCTCAATCATTTCTTCCTTTGGTTTAACCAATTTATTCTAGATGTGTGTGACCCAATAGGATTATATTATGTTGGCAATGAGCTCGATCATATCGATCCTCATAAGACATAAGCGGACTCTAGCAAGCCATTATGTCTACCCAAATAATATAACGTAAGAGTTCATGTTTCCAATAGTACACTTCCATTTCTCCCTTTGTCTCACGATGTTATATTGAACACAAGTCATGATCCACGTCAACTTGTATCTGTTCAATGCTTTCTCGATCTTGAGTATAATGATAATCCAATCGCATTGGGGTGTGGCCACACACTTTCCATCATTATCACTCATCGAGGGGCTCAAGCAAAACATTTCTCTTTAGAGGGACAAATTCCATCTTGACTTATCATCCTTCCCATCATGAATCCGATCATGCCAAAGATAGCCTTTATAAATATCGTGTTAAGATATCATTTGGCTAAAATCAAACATGACTTTCATCATATGTAAGGTCATGATAATCTCAGGTCTAGGGACTAAATGAAGTGACCATATGAGATTTAATTATGACATTTGACCATGACATAAATCTCATACGGGTCAAGTTCAGTCACTTGTTCTCTAACAAGTACCCATAATTTCAATGTACATCTCTTAATCATCATATGATTATCCATTGACAATTATACTAATTATTCTCTTAATAATCAGGGACAGAGATTATTACAATAAATATGCAAACTATATAATAATCAAATAATAAACTTAAACGATAAAGATGATACATAACGGTTTTCAGTTAAACATAACTAAAGCCTAGGGCATTATACCAACAGTCTCCCACTTGCACTAGGCTCCATTTATTTATCGAATACTCATGGATCTAACATTACCATCATGCTTCTGCCTGTGCGAGGGTCTTTGTAAGTGAATCCCTTATTGTAAGTACCCCAATCTGGATCACCCTCTTCCGAGTACACAGGAAACACCGCAGACTCACAAACGCAGTCTCGAAGACCTCTGGCACTCAAAACCCTCAAAAAACCCTCAGCCAAACCAAGGGAGGAACTTTTCTGGGATAAAAAGGGACAAAAGGACCTCTTGGGAATTTTCAGAAAATTGGAAAAGCATTTAAGGTCCGTACGGACCTCTTTGTTTTAATAATTACTGAATCCCCTTAAAGTCCACAATATTTCCTCAAATCCCGGAGAACATCATTACCCCCCTACATGGTTGGTCCGTACGGACCTCTTTGCATGCTGAGATGGTCCGTACGGACCTTATTGCATAGGGGACATCATCATGGCTGAATCTTCTTCATCATCACATATTCCCTCAAATCGAGGAAAACCAAAATATTGGATTACCTAGGAGGTCCGTACGGACCTCTTTGCAATTTTCTGGCACTATAAATAGAGGGCTCCCCCTCCCTCATTTTCACACAATTCCCTCTTCTCTCCTCTCCCCCAGCCTTCAGGCTCCCCTCTAAGATCCTTCGGGGCACTCCCGGCCCCTTTCGGATCCTTCCGAGGCCTTCCGAGCCCCCTCGCGGTGCTCCGAAGCCTCCCCGAGCGCTCCCGAGACGCTCCCGCGCTGCCCCGAGGCACTCTCGAGGTACTCTGAGGCCCCTCGTGGTACTCCGAGGCCTTGCCTGGTCTTTCCCGAGGCATCCCGGCTCTTTCTGAGTCAAACTGGCGATCCCAAACCATGCCGAACCTCTGCCCGAATCCAACCAACGATTCCAACGCACGCCGAACCTCTGCCCGAATCCAACCAACGATTCCAACGCACGCCGAAACTCTGCCCGAGTGATCCCTGCGATCCCAACGCACGCCGAAACTCTGTCCGCAGACAACCGGCCCCCTTTTCCGAAGCAATCCCGGTCTGTACCGGAACACTATTTCGACCTCAAACACTATTCCCCTGCGGAAGACAGACACGAACCAAAATTGGTAAGGCTTCCTTCCTATACTATTTCAGTACATTTCAATAAAGCAGTGTACAATGTAGACATCCGACACAACATGCATTTTTAAAAGCACATACACACACACACACAACGGTTAAAGAATATTAGGGGTATCCGAAAGACTCGTTTTACGAGGCGACTCGGGTGAGCTCTAAGATTCTAATATTCTCTTCCCGAGGAGTCACCTGGCCTCGGAACTCAAAAATCTCATCACACAACAAAAAAACAGTTTATTTTTAAATTGATGCCCTTTTTCAATGTTTTGGGCTTAATAAAAACGGCGTGGCGACTCTACAAGCAAAAAAAAACGGCGAGACACCTCCCAACTAACGCGGCAAAGCGGGAATAAGCCAGATGCCGGGGAGCGAACGCGCTGCCTCTCTGATCCATGCGACTTTCCCCGAAACGCGACGCAAAACGCAAAACGCAAAATGCGGGATGCACCGGGGCCCAACCCTCCGCGCGCGAGCCGGATCCCCGGGTAATTTCACTTATGTCATCATCGGTTGATACTTTGTATATCTTAACGTCTTCTCATTCTTTATGAATTCCTCGAAGAACGTCTAAGTGAGTGTTTGGATCGCTGTTGTGACCTTGGTTCCATTGTTTGCACAAATGGCACCACAATTGTCACAACAAAAGTCTCACCGATTAGTGATACTTGGAACATTTCCAAAATACTAATGAACTTTTGATCCAAACTGCCTCTTTTAGCCATATCATATGTTACTAAAATTCGGCCTTAGTAGTAGAATCGGCTACAATTTTCTGCTTGGAACTCTTCCAATCAAAATTGCACCTCCAATAACCATAGACATAAATCCTAATTGCGATTTTATATTAACTTTGTCAGTTTGGAAGTTAGCATCTATGTAACCCTTACAACAAGATTAACTTCCAACCTTTCAAATACCAAGAACGCATCTTTAGTTCTTCTTAAGTACTTAAGGATCATCTTGACTGCCATCCAATGGTTCTCAACAGGATCAGATTGGGATCGACTCGTCACGCTTAGAGCATACGAGACGTCGGGTCTAGTACAAGTCATGGCATACATGACAGATTCAAATGCCGAAGCATGTAGAACTTCATTCATTCCCATTTTTGCTCATCAGTTGTCATATGACAATGAGTATTGCTAAGAGAAATACCATGACCCATTGACAAGCTACTCTTCTTAGACTCTTCTAAGAACCTTGTCAATGTGAGTATTTTGACTCAAACCAATTTATCCTTCTAGATATATCTCTATAGATCTTGATGCCAAGGATGTAAGCGGCTTCACCCATATCTTTCATTGAGAAAACTTTCCTTGACCAAGACTCGACAGTCTTAAGTGTCGGAACTTTGTTTTTCCAATGAAGTAAGATATCATTGTAATATACCAATAGAAATAATACTATGCTCCCACTGAATTTCATGTATACACAAGGTTCATCTTTGTATTTGATGAAATCAAACTTTTGACCGATTCATCAAAATGAAGATTTCCAATTCCTTGAAGTTTGCTTCAACCCATCTCATGGATTTTTGCAACATGCATACTTCATTAGAATTTTTTGGATCGACAAAACTCTTGGGTTGTGTACTATACACATCCTTAAGAAAGTCGTTTGACATCCATTTGTCATATCACATAGTCATAATATGCGTTCATGGCAATTTGAAATTCTCATAGACTTCGACATTGTAACTGGCAAAAAGATTTCAATATAGTCAATACTATGAATTAACCTAAATCCCTTTGCTACAATCCTTAGTCATGAAAGTATACACCTTCCCATCCATGTCGGTCTTGAGGACCTACTTGCATCCCTTCAGTTTTTACACCTTCAGGTAGCCCAATCAAGTTCCAAACTTGATCATCAAACATGGATTGCAATTCGGACTCCATGGGTCCTAACCATTTATCCAAATTAGGAGTGGATATCGCCTCAAGATAGGAAGTAGGATCGTCATTCTCAATGACTTCCACTTCATTACTTTCCGATACGAGAAACTCCATATTTCATGAGTTTGAATCGTAACCTATCAAGTCTACGATGGACTTGTGCATCTTGAACCGGTTCCACAACTCCTTTGTGAACTTGGTTCCGTCTCTACTCTTGGTTCCATATTATTTTCGGTTTCTTGAACTTCAAGATTAATTTTACTCCCACTAGATCCTTTATTGAGAAACTATTTCTCAAGAAACGAATCTTATAAAGCAACAAACGTTTTGTTCTCTTTGCGGTTGTAAGATTAATTTCCGAAAATAACCTTGTCAGATTTGGTGCTAACTTATCAGAGACAAGTCTCTTTATATAAGATTCGCAACCCCAAATCTTCATGAAAGACAAACTAAGTTTTCTTCCATGCCACATCTTATGTGGAGACTAAGGAACCGAATTTAGTAGGGACACAATTCAGTGTAACTGCATTATTTCTAATGCATATCCTCAAAAGGAAATAGGAAAGTCAACTTGACACATCATCGAATGAACCATGTCCTACAAGGTTCAATTCCTCCTATAGACACACCATACAATGTGGTGTTCCGGGTGGAGTCAACTCTTGAAACAATTTCACAGTTTTGAGATGATTGTCAAACTCTTGGCTCAAGTATCATCACCTCGATCTAATCGAAGTACTTAATAGTTTTGCCAAGTTTGTTTTGTACTTCATCTTGAAATGTTCGAAACATCTCAAACGATTCACATTTGGACTTCATCAGACAGACATAGTCATAATAAGATAAGTCATCGGTGAATGTGATGAAACACCAAAATCCTCCCCTAGAAATGCTGCTTAATAGTCCACGTACATCTCATGTATAATGACCAATAAGTCACTATCCCTCCCACTACTTTAGTGTAGGGTGGTTTGGTCAATAATCCCAATAAATAAGATCCACATTCCTCAAATAATTCATGGTCATATGAGTCTAAAAGTCCGTATTAATGGAGTTTAGATATATGTTTCTTATTTATTTGACCAAGCCGGCAATGCCATATGAACGCGTTGTTCATATTGTTTGGTTCAGATTTCCCATTCATATTATAGATATCTTCAATATTATTTTGTTTCTCAACATCAAGGATATGAAGACCATTCTATGACATATGCAATACAATAAGGCATATCATTAAATAAATATAAAACTTCTTATTCTCAATAAGAAAATTATATCCTTCATCATCTATATAAGAAACAGAAATAATACTTCTACTCAAATCTGGAACGTAGTCATACTTGTTCAAAACAAGTACTACTTCACAAGGTAAAGTGACTTCATAAGTCCCTATGGTTAATGTAGCAACTTTTGCTTCATTCCCACGCATAGGTTTAATTTACCTTCTTTGAGTAGCTTTCTATTCATTGTTCCTTGCACATTTAAAAAAATGTGGGATTCATATCCGGTATCATATACCCAAGAACAAGAAGTCGAAAGAAAACTATCTTACATATAGATACTTGAAGTAGTAGCAATCATATTGCCCTTCTTCACCTTTTAGGTCTTCCTAATAAGCCTTGCAACTTTGCTTCTAATGAACAATCTTATTGCAATGATAGCAAACTGCATCCTTTTGAGACACTTTGGGTTTAGCCTCTTCGGCTTTGACAACTTTTGTCCTAGGTTCAGCAACCTTTGCTTTATCTACTTTGTGTTTCCTTCATGAACCCCTTTCTTGTGTTAACCATTAACACACTTGCTGATTGCTCCTTTTGCATCTCATGCATTAAGAGCCTTCACCACAACATACCTCTTTTGCCTAGCTTGCACTTGGAACAATTCCTTTGTGCATTGTGCTAGAACAAAAGCTGTTTTCATGTGTTCAAGGTTCTTCATAAGAGCCTTTAAACATGGTGGCAAGTATAAGGCAAGCAATGCTATTAGAATCATCAACATGTTTCTAAAGTTGCTCCTTATTTGCCCTTTGCAACGTTTGTAGTGGGTTCAGCAGGAACGAATTCGTCAAGAACATACACATTTACCTAAGAACCATTCTTTAGGCTTCTGATACAATCAAAATTATTTGTATCGTTCCTTTCGAACTTTGTCCTTCATAAGGACGAATCGCAATTATCATTATGTAATGCTACTTCTACAACAAAATATACAAATTATATGAACACATATTAATACCAACACATTTATCATTTAAGAGCAAATAATGTATTTTACAAATACTCTCACTAAATCATACACCTTCCAATGCAAATAAGCATAATATGCATTTAATGGGCTAAGATCCATATTTAATTTAATCTCAAGTACGCTATGGCGCACCGCTCAAGATTAAATTAATTAGGTAGAAAACATCAATCATATCGTATATGACTCTTAGATCTTTTATGAGATTTATTTAAGACATCATATGTCTAAGCATATTTTAATCTCATCTTATGCCTTGGGTCCAAAACCATTTTGATAACCCAATTAAGTTCATCCACTTTAAACGTATAGGAACCACCATTTCCTCATCTTGCTCGCAAACGGAATAGAATCAAAGTACCTTGCTATGGCAAGCCCACCTAAAACTATCCGAGTGGTCTCAAGTGTTTTAATCATGGATTGGCATAAAGAAGTTAAAAGTTAAATGAAGGTTCTTTAAAGCAAATTATAAGCATATCAACAAAGATAATCATAATGTACACTAGGTAAGTTTCCAAGATAATAGGTGAGCCACAAGGACTGCTTAAGTACCAAATCTTCCTTCGACAGAATTCTCCTAGACATGCACAATTATAATACCAATTTGAATGCAACATAATCAATACTTTGTATACTGACTTGTTTCTCATAAACAATCAGACTAGTAAACTGACTTGTTTCTCATAAACAATCAGATTCCTTCAAATTTTGCGTAAACTGACTTGTTTCTCATAAACAATCAGAAAACCAAAATTTAATGTTTCAACTAAACATTTAGGAAATCACAATTCAATGTTTCAACTAAACATCTAATAAAATTCTTAACACTTAAGAACACATAATTCATGCATCGCAACAATTAATAAAACACATTTAAATTAATTAAGCATGCATAAACAACGAATTAATCTAGCATAGCCCTATAAATTTAATTTTCAGAAATTTATAGCATCCAGATTAAGACAGAAACATATCAGATTGTAAACATTATCACAGATTAGCATGAAAATTCAACAAAACTGATATTGCCCAGATTTTGACAAAGTCTGTCGCGTGACAGAAACATCCATGAGGACTGTTTTGTCGCACGACCAGACGAAGCCAACAGACTGCACTTGACCAACAATGTCGCACGACTTGCGTTGCCAGTTTGCAGATTTTTCAGAATCAATCAATTCTAATCACAAAGTAATTAAATCAATAAAACAACCTTTTTACAGATTTAATTCAGCATAATCAGAAGACAATTTTCATATTGTTTCACATAAACAATAAGATTCTACCGCATACATAAACATGCAATAAGCATATAAACGATTTATATCTTGATTCTAGCATGTTAATTCAAACTTAACCATACGAACGGGGCTCTGATACCACTGTTGGGTTTTATGGGTCCATGCGCAGCGGAATAAGCATTTAAATAACACAAAACCCAAGCCCTAAGATCCGTTCTATACGATTAAATCGAATTCCTATGAGATAGAATTTACCAACCTTTTATTGCTTTCCGGTCTTGAGCTATCGAACAATTTATCGGTGTGATTATGAATCACAATCTTCGATCTTCAAAACCTTTGAACCTTCAGATTGCTTTGGACAATTTGAACTCTAGGCCTTGATCGTCATACGAGCGAAGACCCTCTAGTAGTATCCACACGTTAGAATGAACCAAGAACGGTTCTTGAGAATTGCTAGATTCTTAAACCTATGGAACAGATATTGAGAAACCTTTTTGTGAATTTTCTATTGAAAAATTTGGCTAGATTTCGGCTGTTTATAGACTCATATTTATACTACTTTAGTATTAGAGTTTGTGCCCTAATCAAATCAGGAAACAAGTGTAAACCGCCTCTGTGGCTTGTTGTGTCACGCGGCTAAACATGCCAGATGGCCAGTTTTGTCGCACTACAGCTCAAGCCATATCAGGAACTCTCAATCCTTTCTTCCTTTGGTTTAACCAATTCATTCTAGATGTGTGTGACCCAATAGGATTATATTATGTTGGCAATGAGCTCGATCATATCGATCCTCATAAGACATAAGCGGACTCTGGCAAGCCATTATTTCTACCCAAATAATATAACGTAAGAGTTCACATTTCCAATGGTACACTTCCATTTCTCCCTTTGTCTCACGATGTTATATTGAACACAAGTCATGGTCCACGTCAACTTGTATCTGTTCAATGCTTTCTCGATCTTGAGTATAATGATAATCCAATCGCATTGGGGTGTGGCCACACACTTTTCATCATTACCACTCATCGAGGGGCCCAAGCAAAATATCTCTCTTTAGAGGGACAAATTCCATCTTGACTTATCATCCTTCCCATCATGAATTCGATCATGCCAAAGATAGCCTTTATAAATATCGTGTTAAGGTATCGTTTAACTAAAATCAAACATGACTTTCATCATATGTAAGGTCATGATAATCTCAGGTCTAGGGAGTAAATGAAGTGACCATATGAGATTTAATTATGACATTTGACATGACATAAATCTCATACGGGTCAAGTCCAGTCACTTGTTCTCTAACAAGTACCCATAATTTTAATGTGCATCTCTATGCATATAATCATCATATGATTATCCATTGACAATTATACTAATTATTCTCTTAATAATCAGGGACGGAGATTATTACAATAAATATGTAAACTATATAATAATCAAATAATAAACTTAAACGATAAAGATGATACATAACGGTTTTCAATTAAACATAACTAAAGCCTAGGGCATTACACCAACAACACTCACTCTTCTTTTCGCCATTAACCTAAAATGGCAAAAGGGGAAAATAGTCATAAATCTAAATAGATAAGCTTTCATGCTAGGAAATAAAACATTATAAACTTTCATAATTCGATAAAGCAACTAATCTTATCATAAAAATCTACATTAAACACTCCAAGAATGACACTGAAGTCAAATCTAAGACTCAGATCAAACTTATCCTCACACATCCTAAACTCCCAAGGACCTAAAGCCAAAGCTA
The DNA here is from genome assembly GCA_022495995.1 of Adenophora triphylla var. japonica. Taxonomy (NCBI): domain Eukaryota; kingdom Viridiplantae; phylum Streptophyta; class Magnoliopsida; order Asterales; family Campanulaceae; genus Adenophora; species Adenophora triphylla. The sequence continues at coordinate 115,059 of JAFEMH010005559.1, read as the reverse complement.
TGATACCAACTGTAGCGACCCCAAATTTCTACAATAATAATAATACTTAATTGATAATAAAATAACCTCCAACGGCTACTAAAATCATAATTCAAACACTAACCACAATTTGAAATAACTTAAATGCGAATAACGGTAACAATTTCAACGGCTAGTACAATCTACTAGCTCAACAAAATCTTTAAAGTCTAACAATCTCTCAAATAATTGAAATAACTGACTAAAGAGTCTAAACTGAAATAAACTAAAACGATCCTTGAACTCCTTATGAAGTGCTCCCGAACCGTTTCACATTCTTCCTATATGAAATCTGGAAGAAAAGAAGATGAAAGGGTGAGCGAACAATGCCCAGTAAATTCATATACAACCCCTCCGGTTACTAAGGAGGAGTTGACCTGAAAGAATATCAAACGATATCAATTTTAAGTAACAATCGAAGACATAACAAAACACAAATTCGAAATAGTTATTTACCAAATCTCAAACCAAATGTCTTTCAAAATCTCAACGGTTTCACAAACTGAGTTGACAAATATTTTGGAGTTTCAATTGATGACGAAATCGATTCAAATTGACTCGAATGATTTACTTAATTAAAACCGTCCCATACCAGTTTTAATTAACTCAACCACTCACAGATTATAAGAAAATTCAAAGGACTGATAAGCTGAACAAAGTTGACTCGAATGATCTAGTTATCTACAACCATCCCATACCAGTTGTAGATAATCAAATCATTCACAGACATTATGATCACGTAAGTGGTCCACTGACCTTATCAAACCAAAATCCCATAAAGGAAACAAAATAATTCCACAGAATCCTAAACAGTGTATCCGGAACACCCCACCACTAATTTGAAGCAGTGTACTAAGTTTGCCCGAAGGCCAAATATCAAATATACCCCGCCGAAGCAGGTTGTCTAACTTAGCGATCATTGATGGAACAAAAATCATATCATATCAAAACTCATTTTTATACAGAATACGAACTTTCACAATAACAATAAATTTTGTATTTATGAAATCAAAAGAACAATTTAGCAAACGAATAACAAAAGATTAGCAAATAACGGTAAACGAGGGAGTCAAAACAAATACCGACGCGAGGTCAGCTTTTACATATCAAAGGAACGTATATCGCCAAGAAATATGCGAAAGCCTAAATAATAAAATGGAGTGGAGATCAATTAACTTAAAGATGTATAATTCCTTACCTTAATAATTACAGTAAAATGCGGCTCCTACCAGTGTACCTACTGCCTCCCAAAATCTAGCAATAATAATAATAATATAACTAAATTAGAAACAATTACACTTTATCCTAATACATACTCCCTAATACACACACACACGTCATACCACACACACACGCACTATATAAACTCTAACCTAAATACTCCAATTTTCATAAACCTAAATACTCCAACTTTTTCATACGATCTTCAAGAATAATTGACTTCTGAAAATTTAACCAAGCATACCTGAAGATCTCAAACCCTTGCAGCCCCGCCCCGTGCTCGATCTCTTCTTGCCGTCAAACAGTTTTGTTTTTATTTTTTTGTTTCTTAATGACAACTAGGGTTAGGGTATTTAATATTTATACTCTAATTTATGTTTTGCAAAACTAAACTTACTGACATGACATGGGCCAAGTTAATAATTTACCCTCAAAAAAATGGGCCAAGCCTTTATTTAGATCCTCCGTCTCCTTGCTTTAAAATGCTCCACTTATTACTATAAAAACCCAATCCAAATTACTTATTTCATGTCAGGCCCAACAATAAATACTTTCATAATTGAAGTATTTACTAAAAACGTAAAATTAAATTAATAAAATTTTGGGATATTACACTCACAATTAAGTATTGTTGATAAGATAACATAGAAACACCAAAAGACATTAAAATCCAATAGTCTTGGTCAAATTCGGATGTACATGTCCATGTGCGTAGCCCTTGATAAAATGGCCATAACTTATTCTATAAAAATCCAAAAGACGATCCGAAAAGTGTGTTGCAAACTAGACTCAAAGATCTTTTCAGGGATATATAATACAGCTACTGGAAAATTATGTATAATTACCGGATTGTTCAGTGGACCCAAACTTCTGGTATTTATTATTTTAGACTTCAATATCAAACTGATCTTTTCAATAGTTTCTTCGACCGAAAACCAACTTCACCAACAATGAATCTTAATGATATCAAGGTGGTTCTTTCCCGCATCATAAATACAAGGCTTGTTTAGAGTTTATGACAATTGCGAGAATGAGTTTCTTACAACAAGCCTGTCTTTCCTCTCCCATCAATTCATTTTTTTTGTGTTTGTTTGTTTTGATTTTGAAAAGTGAGTTATCTTTGACCTTTTTATATTATATAAAATCATAAATTTATTGATCTTTATAAATTGATTTGTTTCAAGTTGGTCAGAGTATAAAATATATTTTTTATTGGGTTTTTTTAATTTTATTAATGATAGATAAACAAAATGTCATTTGAGCTATGTCAATTAACCTATAAATAAGTCAACACATGTCTAAACAAGAGATGGAACTTATTCCTATGGGACTTGTGGATTTTAAACCCAACACCCTCCCTATAAAAAAGCCTTTATCAGGATATCAGGCAGCACCAGAGCTAAAGCTCGTTGGTTATAAAATACTGATTTAATTTTATTGATTAAATGAAACTATGATTGATTATACATCAAATCAATCTACTTCTATTACGAATCTAATTAACAATTAAGATTTTTAGTTGTCGAATTTGCTAGTAGAAGATTGGAAGGAGTGACCTATCAATCATGAGTATGAACTGTGCTTGTGAGGAAAAAAAGATTTAAAAAGAGTTGGTTATTGGTTATTTTTTCAATTAAAGTTTAAAAGGGAGATTCACGATCTTTGTGGGCCTCCAACTCCCTTTCTCTGTCTCTCTTTGCCATTGTTGAATCCTTGTGATCTTGATTCTTCAATCTTTTGATTTTATGGGTATTGTTTGAATAATTTAGATCATCCACAATCTAGACTATTCAAACAATTCTCGATTTCCCATTTTTTGTTGTTTTATTTGTAATTTTGTGGATTTCGAACAAAATTATTATATTGTCTTTCTTCTCGTTAGGTTGTATGTTTTCTCTCCTTTGTCGAGAGCTTTTATCTTCTCCCGTTAGTTGGGAGCCTTTGCATTCTCTCCATTGTGAGAGCCTTTGTGAGTTGTTTATATTTCTTTTGTTACAATACTTAGGATGCTTGATTTGACATTTATTATCGATCCAAATACATCACTTTTTTGTGATTTCAACATCAAACTTATTCCATGTAGGGATTTTCAGAAGGTCATTGTTGAGCCGTGTCCAAGTTATGCTTGGAGAAGCATTGGGCATCACAAGTCATTGTTCGTTAGGGCGTTCAATAGAGTTTGAAAGAGTGAGATTTTTAGGGAATATTGACTCCCTAATTTGAAACAAATCGGAAAATTTGGTAAGTGGATTTTTGACTTTCCTATCAGATTTAGAATCATATATGTAAAATGATATTGTTAATATTTGTACATATCTTTTATTATGTATATATATTGTGATTTATTTAGATTAAGACTAATGTTACTAACAAATCTCTTTTTCTTGTTAGTGTCAATCTTTTGTTTCCTTATAGGATTTGGATTCCTACAAAGGTGGAAGAGATTGATCGAAGGACTTCTCAAGGCTGCCTATAAATACATCGTACACGACACAAAGAGAAGACACACATCAAGAATTATTTGGAAGAGAAAACTCTCTGTTCTTCACGGATTCTAGATAGCCTTTTAGGTTGTGAGTGCAGTTGTGTCCTACATCTGAACTCACATCTAGATTTCATACAGGTTATTTGTTCTTCTTCTGTTTAGAATAGGCTTCCTTTGAATAAGGAAGGTTGTTCATTGTTTAGAAGTTGGTTAGGACTTGCTTTAGTATTTTTATCTTTTTTGTTTCACTTATCATTGTTTAAGTTTATATCTTAGATCTTTAAGAGTGAAAACGTTTTTGGGCTTAAAGCCTTATTTGTTGGGTCAGAACCTGTTAACATTTAAACCTTTGTGTTATTACTTTTATTCTGCTGCATATTTTCAGATGTGTGTACAGTTGTGACTCACATCTGTACACACATCCATATTCTGTTATGTTGAATATTGATTTCTTAGATACACTAAACTTTCAATTGGTATCAGAGCCAACTCTCGACATTACTGAGTGTTGATTCAAAAAGTGTAGCCATCATGGAATGTCAAAATCACCATAATCGACCTCCAGACTTGGATGGTACTAATTATTCATTTTGGAAATCTAAGATGCGTAAATACATCAAATCAATTGATGAAAGAGCGTGGATGATTATCCATGTTGCATGGCAACCACCCACGGTGGAAAAGAAGCCTGCATCAGGTAGTAGTGAGTCAGTTTTTGAAAGAAGACCTGAAATTATCTCAGCAAATTATAATTCAATGGCTATGGTGTCATATCTAGTCATGTCTCTAGAAATATGTATAAGTTAATCATAAATGAAAATGTGGCTAAACAGGCATGGGACATTCTGCAAATGCAGTGTGAGGGTATACCTAGTGTTAAATCCACTAGACTTAGGACTTTAATGGATTAATTTGAAATCTTAAGGATGGAAAAGTCGGAAGATATTGTCTCTTATGCTGCTGAAATTCATTAAATCTCCAATGAATGCACTAGTCTAGCAGAGTCCATTTCAAATGCTAGATTAGTAAGTAAAATCTTAAGGACTTTGCCTGAAAATTTTAATATCAAGGTTGTTGTCATTGAAGAATCTCATGACACCAACACTGTAGGTTTGGACTAAATTGTTGGAGTCCTATCTGTTTTTGAACTTAATCTTGAGGCTCAACAAAAGAACAAGGCAATAAGTTCTACAGCTATTCCAAAGGAAATAGCTGACCTTTCCTCTGAAATTGATGAGTATAATCTTGAGGAAGATGATGTGTCTGTAATCACCAAAAAAATAAATTCTATTTTGAATAACAAAAGGAGAAAAAAGTTTCCTATAAAAGCCTCTCATGCTTTAGAGAAATAAGAAGATAATTCTGATGGGGGTTTCAAGAAGAAAAGTTTTGATAACAAGAAAATTCTCGAATCTGTGCAATGAAGGGAATGTTGGGGATATGGTCATTTTGCTAATGAGTGTGATAACACACTTAAGAAAAAGGGAATGAGTTACACTGCTACCCTGAGTGATAGTAAGGATGATGAAGTATTTGCTAACATCTCTGTATGTGAATCTTCATCTGTTTGTTTTAATGCCTACATTGCAGGCAGAAATAAAGAAGTGTTTTCTGAAGCTGATTCATATCTAGATACAGATGTGTACACATCTGAACTCACATCTGAGCAGACCTTCAATTGTTTTTCTATAAAAAGAGATTCTGATGATGAAGGTCGTAACATCCCCTATGAAGAACTCTATGAGACCTACAACCTGCATGCTGATTGGAAAAAACGTATGTATAAGATTGAGGTAATGACCAAGGTAAACAAAGTTCTCACTGAAAAACTCTCTGTGTGTGAAAATGAGAATGCCAAGCTTTCAAAAGAAAATGACAATCAAAAGGATTCTATTGCTAAACTTGAGGTTCTAGTAACTAAGAAAGAACTTGAACTTGAAAAGGTTAAAACTAATTTTGAGAAAGCTGAGAGTACTCTAACCATGTTGAACACTGGAAAAATGAAACTTGATGAAGCTTTGTCTATTGGTAATACTGGAAAATCAGGTATAGAAGTGCCCTTATACGAAAATTTGAATCGAAAGGCTGTTTTGAAAATTCCAAATTTGTTAAAGAGAGTGGTAAGGTTTCAAAATCTGAAGAGAACCTAATTTTGAGTCACAAAAAACATAGGAGAATGCATTACATCTGTCATTATTACCTTTTTCATGGGCATATTCGCCCATTCTGTTTCAAGATAAAAGCTGATAAGAAAGTAGGATGTTTGATTCAGTCTCAGATGTGTGACATGATGTATAGTCAGATGCATTCACATCCTAGCACACATCTGAGAACACATCCACAGGTTTACCACCATGAGACTATTAAAACCCATTGGGTTGAAAATCCCAAAGTAATCTGTAATGTTGTCTACTCTTCCCTCAAGAGTAGTGTCTTTGGATCTTGGTTTTTTGATAGTGGGTGCTCTAGGCACATGATAAGTAACCAAGATGTTTTGACAGAATACACACCTTTTAATGGTGGTAAGGTAAACTTTGGTGGTGGGGCACAAGGAAAAATAATTCGTAAGGGAACCTTAGTTGTTGAAGGTCTCCCAAGGCTTCACAATGTGTATCATGTAGAGGGTCTTAGGACTAATCTCATTAGTATAAGTTAGTTATGTGATGATGACTTATATGTGAAGTTTGATAAGAAGATATGTGAGGTGTTTGATGAGTCTAACACATGTGTCCTAAATGGTCTAAGATCATCTGATAATTGTTAAAAGTTTTGTGACAATTTGTCTTATTTAAATTTTTATGATAATGTATTTGATGACATACTTGATCTTAACCTCAAAACTGCTAAGGATGATGTTTCAGGTTATCGTCTGGAGTGGAAATCTGCTGATACAGGAGCTGGAGATACGGAAAGCACTACAATGGAAAAACAGGCAGATGTGAGTCCAAATGTGCAGAAGGATGTGTCTGCAGATGTGAACATAGCTGTTCCCACATCTGAACACACATCCACACAAAGAACTGAGTCTGAAGACAGTTCTTCAAATTCAGAGGGAGAAACTATTTCAGAAAGAGACTATGTTGGGTATGTTGATAGATCAGATGACATTTTGTCCAGAATTCAGAAAGATCACCACACTTCTCAAGTGGTTGGTGAAATGCATGATCAAAGGCAAATCAGAAGGAATGAGAAGGTAAATCACAGTGAATTGGATGCTTTATGGAGTCATACATCCTTATACTCCAAGGTATGTTGTTACAGCTTTGTGTCTAACATAGTGGGATACGTTGACTTAGACTGGGCAGACATTTTTTTATGATAAAAACATTTGTGGTCGATGTTCCTACCCTAGTAACATCCTTGATTCTTGGTATAGAAGGAGAAAACGTTATGTCTCCTTGTTCACAACTGAGGCTGAATATGTTGCCCTTGGAAGTTTTTGCATTCTATTACTTTGGATGAATCTGATGCTAAAGAATTATGGTTTAAATAGCAAAATTCATACTGTATTCTGTGATAACAAGAGTTTCCTTGACATATCAAAGAACCTTGTCCAATACTCTAGAACCAAACATCTAGACATTAGAAATCACTTCATTAGGGATCTTGTTGAACAAAAAAAAATGTGTGTCTAGAATTTATTGATACTGAAAATCAGTTGACTAATATATTTACCAAGGCAATAGATCATGAGAGACTTTTCTCCCGTGCACACATCCATTTACACATCTGTATATTAACTAACTTAAAAAAAAAAAAAAAAAAAAAAAAAAAAACAGAAAATCCAAAAATGTCATGTATTAGCACAATCAATCTCAGTGTGGTCACTTGTTTGTTTACATATTTGACACGACTTGTTACTTGATTGTGAGCACTTCCTATTCATGTTGTTTTTTGATAACTTGATATAATCTTTCTAGATATCTCACAGTTGTTGCCTTATTCGCAAAAGAAACAGCTGCTTCACCCATTTGCATGAAGCCAATCCAGTGTGATCAAGTGATCCTCAAGATAATAGTTTGAAATCAAACTTGAAAAGATCACTGTACAAAGGGCTATCTTTGGGTAGCAGAAAAGTGAAAGCTACTCAAATTATATATTTTCTCCACATAAAAAAAAATGGGTGAATGCATTCTAGAGGTTGTGCATATTGGATTATTGCTCATTGACTTCTTGTGACCAGTTGTGTCCCCAAATGTGACTTACATCATATGCCACATTTGTATTGAGATTTGAACCATCACTTATGTGTATAACATCATTCTAGTCATTCTGCATGTTTATGTCATTCTTAGGTGCCCGATAAATATATATGTTTATTTATTTTTATTATTTATAAATTTTTGATTTAACATGTTTTTGTTTAACAATATCCCTTATAAAATGTATTATAGGTCAATCATGTAAAGGAGAATTATTGTGGACTGCTTCAAAGGGTAAATGTGGAAATAATATGTCACGGATATCTTATTTTTATTATGGGATGTAGATAGAATTTTGATTGTGATTAATCCCTATTTTTTTGGTAATTATCTGTGCAAATTTCAAAGGTCAAGGATTTGAATTGATTCTCATCATTGTTTGGCTTCCCAAGCTAAGGTACGTCTCCCCCATGTCTGTATCTCCTTACTTGTGAAGGGAATGAGGAGTTGTGTTTAATTGGAAATCTCATCCGTCTCATTTTCTATCTCTCTCCTTGTTCTGCAACACAGACACACATACACACCAGATTATTCTCTCTAATCCTTGATTGCAGAAGAAGAATCCCTTTGGTTTTTGCTCCTTTTCATTCTCATGAAATTTCAGTTGCGACCCTGAATGTGAGTACAGATGTGCGCGCATCTGCACCTACATATGATATTCCAATCTCAATAGTTGCTCAACTGAGGCACTTGATGCTCAAATCTTGGTTTCTAAAGGCCACATTACAACATTTACAAGCTCAAGTTGTTGCATCTCAAACTTATATTGAAAATTCTCTTTTCACCTTGATGATTACAATTTCTGGTCAAAAAAGGGGGGGGGGGAGAAGAATCCGACATAGGGGGAGCTGATAAGGTTAGCAACAAAGACATAATTTGTTGTGGTAGAAAATTCAGGTGGTTGTGTTGTTTACTTTTAAAAAAAAAACTTCGTTGGAAAAATCAAAAGAAATTTATTGTATTGTGGTTGAATGGAAAAGAGTACAAATGAAAGCACAAAGAGAGAATAAATAGTATACCAAATGACCTTTAATTGTAATGCCACTTCTATCTCAAAATGGATGGTAATTTTAGTGTTTGATCTAATTTTGTGACAAAGTGTATATAAAATTGCTTAAATTGACTAATTAGTTAATATTGATTTAATTTGATGTGTTAAATATAACTTTCTTTTAACCGCTTATTTTTCATGTCAATGTGATTTAAGTTTGTTATATATTCTTAAATATGAACTCGAAGAATGGGCGATAATTATGATTTGGATATAAAAATTATTTGAATTTCTAAAATGAATCTCCTTCAAATATGTTTTGAAACTTGTTTCAATTATTTATTAATTTGTTGTATAAAGTAATATATGAGAGAGTATAATAAATAAGAATAATCTTGACATTTTCATCATTAACATTGATAATAATTTTTTTTTTAATTCGTAAAAAGTTCAAAAATGATAATTATTTTGAATCAAAGGAGTACATTAAAGAACCATTATTGTTCAACTAAATACAATTATTCAACTATATGTATAGAGTCAGAGTGGTTTGGTTAGTATTCATTGAGGGATTAATGATACAACTTTAAAATTTATTAAGTGAAGTTTGCCATTAAGCGAATGGAGCAACATATAGTTGTACTCCCTCCATCCCAATTTAATTTTCTTTGTTTGACTTAACTCGAAAATTAAGAAAAAAAGTAAATATTATGATTATGAAAAGTAGAGTAAGAGAGAGAAAGTGGGTAGGAAATTTTTGTTGTGAGTATGATAAGTGAGTTTCATTGTTCATTTTAAGTAATAAAGCAACTAAAAACCTTAAACTGAGATAAACTAAAAAAGAAAGTAAAATCTTAAACCGGAACGGAGGAAATATTTATTATAGGTTGAAAAGATTAACATACGAGTACATTTTCAACTACCACTATTCAAGAAGAAAATTGTTGTCAATTTATTTATCCACAAATTACTCATTTATGATGAACCTAACTTTATAATATTTCAGATAAATGTTTCACTAAAAATTTGATGACTAGCGGCAGGCTGTGTTACCTTCAATGTATGTGGCAAAAATGAATATGTTACGTTGAATTTGGCAAATATTAAATACACAGACTCAATTTGAAGAGAAGTAAGTAAATTATCAAAATAGCCTTTTATATATCTAATTTTTTTTTTATTCACTCATTCAATTTTTCCTCTTTCCAGTCTCTCTCTTACGACGATTGACGACGACGACAACGAAAATGGCTAGAGTAAAAATTTCGAAGGTCTCTGTCGGAGCTAGCGCCGCCGCTACCGCCACTGCCATTGCCGTCGGAGCTTCTTCTAGCACCGTGCCTGTAAAGAAGGTAATTTAAACCTAATTTTAACATATCGTATGAACTGGGTTTAGAGGCAAAAAACATCTCGTATGAACTCACACGAGACACATCTCGTGTGAACTCATACGAGACTCATCTCGTATGAACTCACACGAGATGTGTCTCGTGTGAGTTCATACGAGATGAGTCTCGTATGAGTTCACACGAGATGTGTCTCGTGTGAGTTCATACGAGATTCCCAGTGTCCACTCTTTTTCTTTACATTGTTCATATTTGCCAGATGCTAAATAGCTACTTTATTGTATGAATGTTTGGATGATTTGATGTTTGAATTATATGCATAAGCCTTGTTAACACTTTTATTTCGTATACAATTTGGCGATAGTATATGTGTAATGTTCTATTGGTCCCTCCCACTGTTTTGTGGAGATGTGCTATCATATTAAGAATCAAATTTCAGTTCTAGTTCTGTTTCTTGTTGCTTTTGCTGTTGCTGTTGTGAAAATGCAGGTTTAGACACTATTTCGTGTAAATATACACGAGATATCATCTATAATCTCGTGTATATGTACACGAGACATCTCGTGTGCGTACACGAGTCATCACGTGTACATATACACGAGATGTAATCTATAATCTTGTGTATATGTACACGAGACATCTCGTGTGCGTACACGAGTCATCACGTGTACATATACACGAGATTATAGATTACATCTTGTGTATACTTACACGAGACGGGCAAGGGCAGCGTTGAAATATTTTGTTTCCTGTATATAATTTTCTCTGTATATAACCATATCCGTTGAATTTATAGATATAAGATATTATTGATTGAACAATAAGATGGTCATGTAAAAAATAGAAGTTGCACAAGGGAGAATTGTCTATGTTAATATGCAAAAAACGTCCCAAAATAATCGACACTCAAAACGAAAATGAGACCACTTATTATACTCAAAACAATTATTCATGTACTTCACTTTCTATCTCAACTACCTACACTCACAACACAACACATCACATCACATTTTTACTTTTTTCTTAATTTTTGTGTCGCACATTTGTGCATACTACTATGAGATGAAGGGAGTATGCTACGATGAATCTATAGTATAAATGGAAGCGGTTTTGGCACTGTAGCATGAACAGTTCCAATCGCGGAAATGACCATTTTGCCCTCACTATTTACTTCCTTTCCCGTTTTGCCCTTAAAAAAATTTATTTAGTAGAAATCGGTGAAACAATTCATACAGATCGGAAGAGATAATCGGAAAGGTCTCTCTCCGAGATTGATCGACTCTCTTCGATCTCTTTCTACTCTCGAGACCGGCCGGAGCTTCTGACGTCGGTGAATATGGTGTCTGCACCTACTAGAGCTCGCGCCGATTACGACTACCTCATCAAGCTCCTTCTAATCGGCGACAGCGGCAAGTCCTCTCTCTCCTCTCTTTCTCCGTCTCATGTAGGGTTTTGTTAGCTCCAATTTCAAAATTATAGTTACAAAATGATACTTAATTTAAGATACACAATAAAAGTTGTTTACAAAAAGATAAGACATAAATTAACATCTAATTAACATCTAGATTTTTAACCAGTTGAAGTAAAGATGTTGTCTCAATCGAAATAGACATTGGCCAGGTACGTTTACGTAAAAGCACCTGAAATAAATAAAAAATGAAATCAATATATTTTTATTAGGTTACAATGTGAATGAGAAACAACTGGCCCACAAAATCCAATTCTTCGACTGCAAAAAGATTCATTCTTTAGGGTTTTACATTTCAATTTATTGAAAGGAGACACTGAAATGCAAGATTTGGCTTCTTCTTCTTCTTCTTTTTTTTTTTTGAATGAATCATCTCCCTTGAGTATTAACCACTTTAATGAAGTGTCTCAACAGTAGAACTTAGCTAAAGTGTAGTGACTTGTGACTCTCATGTTTACAATTTTCGAAAAAAAAAAAACTGAACCCACATCAAAATTTAATTATAATCATAAAAAAGATCTAAAAAAAAAACTCAAATTGCAACTTGGTGAAGTGGAGGGAGTACATATTAGCACAAACACCAGAACATCTCAAAATCTTCATAAATCCATCAGAGAAAATGCTATCAACAAAATACATGTGATTCCTAGCCATGACTGAATCAATAATGAGTCCCAATCAATATATTTTCTCAGGAAAAAAAATAATAATTTCACTCAAATAAACATCAGAAAATAACAAATTAAACCCTTAAATATTGAATTCAGAAAGAACTTACAGAGGGTAACTAAATTGAGGGGCTGATGAACACGAAGGAGGCAAATCTTTTTTCCAGAGCCACCAAAGCACTTCAAAACCCACGAAATAATTAATTGAGTTTCCTTCAAATTCTTCCCCACAGCAACAAATAATGTGTTTTCAACATCTTCATTGATTCCCATTTCTCTCCCTCCTTCACTTCCCATTCTCTCTCCTCGCCGGAATCAATGGCGGAATCACACACATCCAACGAATTTCAACAAAATGAAAAATTAATTTGAATTTTGAAATTGGAGCTAACAAAACCCTACATGAGACGGAGAAAGAGAGGAGAGAGAGGACTTGCCGCTGTCGCCGATTAGAAGGGGCTTGATGAGGTAGTCGTAATCGGTGCGAGCTCTAGTAGGTGCAGACGCCATATTCACCGACGTCAGAAGATCCGACCGGTCTCGAGAGTAGAAAGAGATCGGAGAGAGTCGATCAATCTCGGAGAGAGGCCTTTCCGATTATCTTTTCCGATCTGTATGAATTGTTTCACCGATTTCTACTAAATAATTTTTTTTAAGGGCAAAACGGGAAATGAAGTGAATAGTGAGGGCAAAATGGTCATTTACGCGATTGGAACTGTTCATGCTACAGTGCCAAAACCGCTTCCATTTATACTATAGATATTGTACCCATGAATTGCAGTTTCTATTTTTATGAACATATTTATATTTATATAAAAATTGCTATTAAATATTGCCCATAAATTTGAATTTGAAAAATTTATGAATATAACATGTCCATAGAAATTGAACAAGTAAATTAAAATATAAAAATTGAGTGGCATTAATAAAATTTGTTGACTTTTTTTTATTGAAGATCAAGAAAATGCAATTGAACAACAAATCAAACCGCAGTTGTAAGTGCTCCAATTTGAGTTGTTAGTATTCTCGTTAGAAAATTAACGAAAGTCCTAACATTACTAACATTTCTAACAATTCCTAACATTTCTAACAAAGTGAGGGTAGATTAGGGATTGCCATTTAAAGTTAAACCAAGAAAAGAATCTCAAAAAGCAAAAGAAATTGGAAAAATCCGAATTAGGCAAGTTGAAAAACAGAAACTGCTGGAATTTTTGAATAATTTTCTTCCTGTCCAAAGCCTGGAGCAAAGATTTAATGCACTGTGCACGTTTACACAACCCTCCGCGCGGATCCTATTGCATTTCCAGAGGCCTATAAATTGAACCCTCCTCTCTCAGTTTACACAACACAAACCACTCACAAAGAATAAAGACTCAAGGAAAAATAGAGAGAAAACAGTGGGAATTCACTTGAATTGCCACCATTTTCTCTCCAATCTTTCCCAAATCCCACTCACTCAAAATACTTTCAAATTACTCTCATACATACACTAACTCAAGCTCAAATCACCCTTTAGGAGGAGGATTAGAGAGAAAACATAGAGGACTTCATTGTTATCTACTTGTTTTCTTTTTGACCAACTCTAATCACCAACCCTAAACACATTCAAACCCTAAACACATTCAATCCTTTGAATCCATTCAAACACAAAACACAAAGAAGATAGGTATAACCTCCTTCTCTTCACCCTAAAATTCTCTCATTCATGCATGCATTTTCAAACTCCAAAATGTAGTTTGTTCATCTTCTTGCCCTAGATCCAAGAAGATAACCATGGAAGTTCATCTCCATGGTTGATCTTCTACAAGGATCAAAATTACTTTCAAAGTATTTTTACTTACTTGCAAACATGTTTTCAAAACCCTAAAAATCATTTTCATACATCAAATCTTGATTTCAAAGGATAAAATTCCCCCTCCCAAGCAAATGAAATGCTTAAGTCCTAATGTACCCTAAGGATGGCTTGATCTAGTAGATCACCACTAAAATTTCTAGTGACTACTAATCAAAGCCTAAGGAAATGGGGACAAGCATGGATGCAAAATCCCCTTTAAAATCATGTTTTCCTTCTTGAGAAGTTGCTGTCCAGTAGCAATTTTCTAAGACCCCAGTCCATGGTCTAATTTTTTGTACACAGATAAACTTGGAATTTGGTGTTGACTACAAAACACTTTTTGTAGCCAACATCCATATCTTTCCATATATAATTTTACTTTATTTTTTGCGTGAGTAAAACTCCCTTTTTCAAATTCTCTTTTAAAGGTCAGTTCCTCAGTCTCTGGAAGTCCAGATTTCATATCTGAGATTTCCAGAAGGTTTTGGGTCCTCAAATCATCTCCAAAATGGAAAGTTCTTTTACATAAATCTTGTTTTGAGGTGTTTTGAACAACTTTCATTCTCGGACTTTCCCCAGATTTTGAAGTTTTAAAGCCCTTAAACCCATTTTAAAATAAAGTGTCCACTGCCTTTTTCATTCTGGCAGAATTGGTTTTCAAATTCCAAAAATCTTTTGAGTATCAAAACTCAACCCAAAAATCATGGGATCTGTCCAAAGTCTAATAAAGAATTCCCAATTTTTACTTTTCTGAGTTTCAACTTATTTTGGCCAAAGTAACACACACACACACACACACACACACACACACACACACACACAAATGATTTTAAATGTTTGAAAGACTCGTTTTACGAGGCATTCCGGGTGCACACTAACGTCCTTCCCGGCGTGTAACGTGACCTCCGAACCCAAATCTCTAATCTCGGACATTTTTCAAAGTTTTGGCCCTTAAAACAAAAATGGTGTGGCGACTCCGTGTTTTTTCCGTTTGATTTTCAAAAGAAAAGAAAAATACAAGATCTTTCGGGAAAACTGGAATTTCAACATCGTTACTGTGGCGACTCTGCTGGGGACAACTAAGGTTTTTCTAAAAAAAATGATATTTGGTATATTGGTGGAAACCATTAAACTTCCCGTTATCGCCTCCTAACACGAGTCGGGGATAAATTGTGGTTTAACAATCCCACGTACCGGTATCATTGTTTTCAAAAAAAAAAAAAAAGCTTTTGAGGGTCAAGCTTCCGTCCCGGCATTTAAAATCATTTGTGGTGTGTGTCGATTTTTCACATTTTCGTGTTGTTTTGGCCGCCTCGGAAAAGTCAAAGTTTTGACTATCGGACCCGTTGCCTTGAATTTTGAATTATGTGCTTATGTGTGCATTTACTTTCAAAAAAAAAAAATTCAAAAAAAAAGAATTTAAAAAAAAAAGAATTTCAAAAAAAAAAGGAGTTTCAAAAAAAAAAAGAAAATTTTCAAAAAAAAAAATCATGCATCATACTTTTTAAGACACATGAAAAAAAATTTCTATTTTACTCAGAAAAAGAAGATAGACTGCTTGCACACTACGCGCACGTAACCTTACACTGCACACTACGTCCCTAACCCGGGGAAATCCTTGTCGCGGCCCGTTTGGTCTTATTACGCCTCTCGGTGCAAGCACAGGACTACCCAAACATCCCATGGAGCCTCGTGTCGACCATGCACTTGTCCGTGATACACTTTGTCCGAGACCCGGTTGATTTTTAGTTTGGTCTGTGTCATGCCCTGTCTGTGTATAGACCTTTCCTTCCAAGCCTTTGTCGGCATACCGACTCAATATCTTTCGGGGACCCTAATCAGTTGAAGTCATGCCGGTTTTTCGCCGCAGACTTTGACCAAGATATTGATCGGCGCCTTGACTTCGGCTCTGACTGGCACAAATTATACACAGACTCCCAGCATAACACTGAGTCATCAAGGATTAATGATTATTCCATGCCTAATTACGGCTTAACTGACGACAAGTCAAGATCAATTGTGGACGCTTATCAGTCCAAATCATGCCAACTTTTCGTCGAGCCCTCGGACATGATCTTGACTTTGACGTCAGTTTTGTCCGTAATTTACATCGAATGCTCGTTAAGACTCGATTACCCGCCAGACTTTTAGGATCGTTTTTCTTTCGGTCGGTGGGACCCGCTTGCCCTATAGGACCCTCGCCGGGGCATCCACCCTGGGAGGTCAAAATACAGGTGGAATACGAGGGGATTATAGACGTAGTGACGGGGCCCACCGATCCAGATCCAGAGTAGTTTGCGAAAAGAAGAGCAATCTTTTCCAACCGATTAGGTTAATAAAACATGTTTTAAGTAAACAAGAACAAATAACTGCATGTTGCATGAGCCCTAAGCCCAAACACCAACCTGTTCCGCTTTCCCGAGTCTGAACCACACCCTTTCGTGCCTTCCACAGTAAGCAAAGTTTGGATCAAGCCCCGGGTCATCGTTTGTTCGGCTCGGTCATTTCGGAGTCGAGATACTTCATCAGTTTCCTCCTTCGCTTCAGCTCAAAGTTTCGTAATGGCCAACTCGGAGGAGAACCGTGGGGACGTACAACTCCGCACCCCGAAAATCCGCAAAATGCCGAGCAAAGTGGAATCGGGTGTTGGAACGTATAAGACAACATCAAGAGGCTCAGATCGGTCGGTTATTGGAAGGTATCGTAACCCGTGGGCTAACAATTGTTCGCAACCCTAATGGAACCTTTACGGTTGATGCGAAGATTGGAACTAATTACCCTCCCGGGCATGCCAACTACCATCAAATGCCCTGTTCCCTTTCGTGTGGAACTACTAATGGGCCAAGCATCCCCCATCCTATCACTCATCCTGCCTCTCGGCCTCATTGTATCAATACTCCTCAACAGTCCGATCTCGGTCAACTTCCCCCTGGCGCCTCTCAGTTTTCACCTTTGGGTTTCAATCGCCCGCCGCAGCTTGGAATGGGTCGATTCGCTACTCCAAAACCTCGCCCGGCCCGGGCCATCATTCAGGAATTGGTCGGTTCGGTACATCTCGGCCCCTACGGCTCGATACTCCTCAACAGCCCGATCTAGGTCAACCTGCCCCCGGTGCCTCTCAGATCTCACCACCAGGATTGAATCAGTTGGCTTTCGCCCCACAGCTTGGAAGGGGTCAGTTTACTACTTCACAACATCAGCCTGGTTCGGGTCATCAGCTTGGAAAGGGTCAGTTGACTACTTCACAACATCAGTCGGGTTCAGGTCATCATCTCGGAATGGGTCAGTTCACGACTTCTGCCCAAGATTCGACATGGCTCTACAAGCCATTTTGGGACAGTTCGCTTCTCAGGTTCCATGGTTCAGAGGGGGCCAGCTTACTTCCTCCAATTCTCGAAGCACACTTGCCCCTATGATACTGCAAGATCACATGGGCCACCAGGCTCTTATCACCACTTCATCAGGTTTACCGTATTCACAATATCCTCCAAGCTCTACCTCGCCCCTCCGGTTGGGAAGTCCGACAAGGTCAAATGCTCCTCATAAAATTCTCCACTGTGCATTACGCAAGCCGCTCCCGCTCATCAAGTACAGTATGCACATTACCCTTGTAGTCACGTTCCTCAGTGTGGTCAAGACACGTTCAGTCCTACTGTTACGATGCCTCAAACCGCATGTCTTCAGCAGCCTTTTGGATCCGCACTCACTGCTCCCTGGTATCCACCCATTACAAGCCATATATCCTCATCTTCGGAAACTGCCAGGCCTTATGAGGAGGGTTACGGTCACGCTTTTAATGCTCAGACTGTCATCCCTCCCATCAGAGTACTTCCTACTGTGGTTTCATTTACTGATGCCAATCTTGTGGCGGTGTCGTGCAGTCCCAGTGTTCCTATTGACTCGTCCAAAGGATTATTGAAAGAGCCAATTAAGAAAATACAAGAAAAGCCTAGCAACGAAAGTATCGACGATCGCTCGACTCGGGCCATCTCACCATACCAATCTTGCGTATCTGACACGAATGAGTTTTACAAAAGGTCAAATCTCGACGATTACATCGATGAGTACATCAAAAGGGTTCGTGCACGGGGAAGCACTGCGGGTCGGAACATGTCTCACCGCTATAAACCTTACCCTTCCAACACGGCTGCAACATCCATTAAAGGAAATAGGGCATTGTGTATAATTGACGGTATCCAAAAGCAACCAAGAAATGGTGGTCCTCTAAGGCGAAGAGAACATTTTGATGACTTTGGGATGCCCATGGGCTTAATTTTCAAGGGTTTAGTAAGGGAAGGCCTTTTGGAGCCTCTCAGGGACTACCATCCAAGGAGCTCAAATGCACCCCTCGACATGAGTAAGCACTGCGCCTTCCATGATCATTATGGCCACACGACTGACAACTGCACAGTCTTGAAGAGAGCGGTTCAAGGGTTAATCGAAGCGGGCAAGCTTGAGCGCCCCAATGGACCAAAACCGGCAAACCACATTCGTAATGGTGACCAAGTCAATGACCAAATCTCGAATCAAAGAGCATTAAGAGTTTATTCTCCCCCAAAGGAAAAATCACATCCCGAGGATTTGGGTGTTCCCTTAAGCAAAGTTTTAAGTAGTTTGCTAAAGCAGGGTCTCCTTGAACCCATGAGAAACTATCAGCCCAAGGATCCTAAAGTCCTTTTGGACACCACTAAGCATTGTGCCTTCCACCAGTATCACGGTCATGTAACCGATAACTGTACAGCTTTGAGAAAGGCAATTCGGGGGTTAATTAAGAAGGGCAAACTCGAGCGCCTCGGTGATCTCAACCCTGCCGATGATCATTTCTCAAACAACACGAGTGTAAACATGATTGAGTTTCGTGATTCAAGCTCTGTGAATTCAATAGGCTTTGGCAAGCCAAAGGATTTGGTCGCAACAAATGTTGAGAATGGCTGGTTCGACTGCAACAAGAATGTGACAATGGCAAAGCCGGATTTGGTAAAATGCTTTGAACTCTCGCCCTCCGATAAGTTCACAACTGACGCCAAGGGTAACTGGGATCTGATGGCGGATAAGGCAACCGTCAGGGCCGGTGAGCGACGAATTCCTGAAGTTACCAAAGGCAAGCATAGTCTGCCATAGTTTCATGAGGAATTCGCTGAAGGGAAGAGACGTGGTCCAACAACAAAGAGTAGCTAGACTAGGGGCTACCCATCCTTAATATTAAAACAGTCTTTTAGTCAACCTTCGTAGGTTCTAGTACTTTCTTCGTTCAATCAAGTCCTCCTTGGACATTGTAGTTAATCTTAAATTTTCTATAAAAGAGTCTTTTTATTTTCTTGCTAGACTTGAGACATTATTTGCACACCTACATTTAATGAAATGGTTTTATTCTGAATGATCATTCGCATTGCTCAACAAATAATCTCTGGAAATGATTAAGATTTTAATTAATTGGTGCGAGAAAGTCAATTAATGCCCTCCCTATACACTTTCCTCACCTCACAAAGGCCTCCATCAAGCCATACACTTTCCAAAACATGTCCACATCATCACCTTGACCAAGTCAACGACGGCGGCAGCATCAAAGAACAACAAAAGGTCATTCAACATCGGAAGATTGACCCCATGTCGACAAAAAAAAAACGGGGGCTTGCCTTCGCCTCACGTGCATCAAGAAAGTTCGAGCAGAGGCTCACCTTCAAAAAAAAAAAAGAGAGAGCTCAAGCAAAAGCTTCAAAAAAAAAAAAAAAAAAAAAAAAAAAAAAAAAACAAGAGAGCAAAAGCAAAAGCTTCAAAAAAAAATGAGGCCAAGGACCCAGCACCGCCGATCAGAGGCTTGACATGTGGGCAAAATTAAAGTCCGAAGAACGAAAGTTGTCGACAACAAGGGAGCAGTTAAAGCAACGGCAAAAACACATCATAAGCCCTTAAGCTGAATTCAAAATCTTTTCTCCCCAATGAAGGATGATGATCAAGAAGCAATGAAATCACGGAAGAAGCCGTCAAAAAACGACTTGTCAAGGAACATCTCAAGGCCCGTACCTTATCATTCAAGCTTCCCATCCGACCCTTTTTCACCAAATGGACCACAAATGTTCATACCCTTTTCCAAAGCCAAACACAGTTCAAGCCCGAACTACGGCGACCTGAGCTCCTATAAATAGGGGAACGTAGGCAACCAGAAATGGTCCGGTCATAAACACATCCAAATCCCAAGAAAATTCGGTCTCATCAATGGCCTCTCCTATACACAATCTTTCTTCACAATTCGCCAACTTTACCCTTGGTATTGGTCGACTTTCTCCTCATGATTAATCAAAATGTTTGTTCATATCGAGATTAGGGGTGTGAGTAACCCGAACATTAATAAAGGGTTTTAAGCAATCTTGTGATCATTTTGAATAAAACATGTTTTCAGATGTCTCGACAAGTCTTCTTTTTCTACATTGTAGGAAAAATAGAGCTAAACACTAATTTTCTGTCAGCAGGGGCTTCCATACACTTTTACAAACCTTTCTACACGTGTGCTCTCTCAAAAGAGTCAAACCCAAAGCGAGTTCTTTTGTGCCTTCAAATCGGGGATTCGTCCCCACTTTTCGAAAATATGCCCCTGCAGGTATACATTTCTAAATTGTTTTTCTTTTACATTTTCTTCCGGTTGACTAATTGACTAAAGAAAATAATAAAGTAAATATAGAAGGATGGGTTGCCTCTTTTGCTACACGACAATTCAATTAGAGCCGCACTGTACTCTTTAAGGGAGAGCTTTCGTCAAGTCATTTCTTTAGAGTGGGGCTTCTCTGGTTATGCCGGGTCCACGTTGGTTCCTCACTTCACTACAAGATTCACAATCATGAAGCTAAGGCTTTACCAAGTCGCTTCTTCAAAATCGAGACTTCGCCAACACATCTCTTCAGACCAAGGCTCCGCCAAGCAAAGTGAGATTTGATCGCCATGTTGGTCATGGGTTTGTCAAGTGCAGTTCTTTGATGTCCAAGGATGAGGACGAAATCTTAACCAGGACCAGAGATTCATGGCTAATGTTGGAATCCGAGTCCATAAAACTCCTTGTGCCAATCAGAATGAGGTTTCGATGTTCATCCTTGGAAGGTGTCAGGAATTTTGGTTTGACGATTGCCCTCAACCCCGATGGGACTTTCACGGTAGAAGAGGAAGAGGATCCCCATCCCTATCTTGGCCAGACAGACTACCACCACCTTCCTCACACTCTTCTCAACCTGCGAATCAGCCATCCTTTCAGCCTCGGCAGTATACATTCACGGTTCGATGCAGGACAGTCGTTTGGGGAAACAAATTGACTTCAGTCCGATTTGGGCCAGTATGGTATGCCTCAAAGCAGTCGGGGTCAGCTCGATATGTCACAGCAGTTTGGTATGCCTCAACAGTTCGGTACAGATCAGTCAGGAGCTTCTCAGTTACATCAGTTTGAAATGCCTTGACAGCAACCCAGTTCAAGATATCCAATCCCCGGCACCGCACAAGCCTCACAAGATCCCTTCATGACCGTCTCAACGGGACAGCAAACCCTAAATACAGACTACTGGACCCATGCAGTCTGACGTGACCGATCAGTTCACAGCTCCTCAGCGGGGGCAAAATCAGCACGGAATGTCTTCTCATGGTTGGGGTCACCTCGGAATGCCACAGCAAATTGGAATCCCACCTCAGTTTGGGACCGATCAATCAGGGCCTTCGCGGCAACAGTTTGGAATGCCTCCACAGTCTGGTCCAGGGCAACAGTCAGGAGCCCCTCCTCAGAATGATGCTAGCTCAGCTGCTCCTCACACAGCTTTCACAAATCCATTCCTCAAGCTTCGATGGGTTACCAAGCCTCCATCCCGGTTTCATCAGAATCACCAGGACCGCAGTACCCCCCGGGTTATACACCCTCGCCACAGGCAGCCATGCAATTCAACAACCAGGGACAGCAGCCCGCACTTAAGCCTACTTATGGGCCTCACTCCGGAAATCCAACCTACCCAGCTACATCAGGAATGCCTTCACCCTCTTTGCCAGTTGAAAATCAACAGCAAGCCACAAGGTTCTATCCCTTTGCCCAGGCTCCTACTCACGCCCCTCCGGGTAATTTGGGCCAAGGACATGTTTTCACCTACGTCCCCAGAACAGCCATTCCCTCCACTAGTCTGCCGCCAGTGGTAGCTCCTCTCTCTGGCTCAGCCGCTGGCTTGAATGCCATGGTTCCACCACAAGACCCTCATCTGGCCTGGTTCATGGAACAACATAAGGAAATGAAGGCTCAGATTGCCGAATTGACCGCTAAGAAGTCTGCCTTCCGGCCTACGGACCCGAACTCCATTGTTCCCCTGCCTCACAAATTCGTGATGCCTAATCTGGATCTCTTTGATGGGACTTCATGCCCGAAAACTCATCAAGACACATATACCTTGGCAATGAAGGCCAAAGGGTGCACCAATCAGCAATTGGCTGACTATTTCAGTCTTTCTTTGAAGTCCAGTGCTCTAAAATGGTTCTTCCGCTTAAAACCCGAGGCCAGGGCCACATGGGACCATATCACTAGTGCCTTCACAGAAAAGTACAAAGCTAACTTGGAGTGGGAAACAAATAGAGTTGACCTGCAGACAACAGTGCAGCGTCTCGACGAGAACATCGGGGACTTTTACAAGCGCTGGAACTTGAAGCTTAGCGAAATGCCAACTCCTCCTTCTGAAGAGGAACAACTGGACATCTTTCAATCATGCCTGGAAGCCTCATTTGAGAAAGTCCCTCAGTAACTTCCCCGATCCAGATCTGCATGCGACGATCAGTCATGGGGCTAAAGTTTGACCAACAGCAAGCCACAGCTCCTACTTATCGGTACCAAGCTTCTGCCCCTAACTCAGTTCCTGTCCTACCCAAAAGTCAAGGAAGCAATTAAATATGCGGGCCAGGATTGCAACAATGCCACTCCTCTCGTGCCAAGGAAAGGCGATGCACCCAAGCCGAGGAGCCTTAAGCTCGAAGATTTCGGAATGCCTCTGAGCAAAGTCTTTCAAGGACTTGTGAAGGAAGGTCTGACCAGACCTTTGGACAACCATCAGCCCATGGATCCCGATAGACACGACTAAACTCTGTATCATGGGCACGAAGAAGGGCGGTGTGAGAACTGATCGAAAAGGATACCCCAAGGGCCCAACACAGTCAACAATCCATTCCCTAAGAAAAACCATAGGGTGAATATGATTGAAGCCATGAACAAGCCAAGCGCCACTATGACTAACAGTTCCCTTATGGAAGACACCCTTCGAAGGGAGGATCTTAGTTGCATAATTGTCATCAAAGATGGGTTTCTCACTTCATGACGTAGTGCTGCAATGAATCTGGGGTCACATCAACTTCACCTCGAGGTCTCTCACGTTGATCGATCGGCTTGGTACTTCATCAGTATGTCAGTTTTACAGTCAAACCTTTAACTGGACCCCTGTAGTGACGCTTTGTCGAACCTGGGGCTTCATCAAATCATTCACAGAAAGCTTCTGTGGCCTTCGCCATGTCTCTTCCACGGATTGGGGCTTTATCAAGTCACACCTATCTTCAGAAGAAAGGCCTAGTCGCCTCAACAACTATCTTGGAGTTTCAGCTTTAGAACTTGGTATATGGCAACTCCCTGCACCATCAAAAGTTGAGAACTGGGAATCTCCTCATATCAGCATTTCGCCAATTCATTCTCCAAATTTATGTCAAGTCACAACTAACCCAAGCGAGAGAGGGTTCATTCATATCAACCTACTTTGATTCTATAGCCTGTCAGCATCAGCTTAAAGTGTTCGAGATTGAGAAGAAATTTCAATCGAGACCCGGGGTTCAAATCCAACTTCATCCCAAGATGATACTGCTGACCTAATACAAAGTCTCATCAATGGCATGCAATTCAGTTCGCGACCAAAGGATATCACCCCACCTGCACAAAGCTTGTCCCAAACAGTCCACATGCATCCCCACAAGAATCTCCCCAGAGCTCATGTAGCATGCAAAACACTAATCAATAAAAAAAAACAAAAAAAATAAGCGATTGCAAATCATTTTAGTTCTATGCATGCATCCATCATCATAAATGTCATATGTGCATTTGTCCCTCTACTAACAAATGTAGCAATTCAAGCACGAAAGACCAGTCTTCCGTCACTACCCGAAGCCTCCTCGCAACAAGGATGGTCCCCACCGAAGCGTAATTCCAATGACTTCAATGGAACTACCCAAATGACGGATGCCTCAAGTCAACACCCTATTGGTTCAAACCCCTCAAGACCACGACAGCTTGTGCTCGGACACCTAAAGTTGACATCATCCTGATCCTGCACCATTTTAGCCTCAGACACATTGAGACAACACCACCTTGGCTCCAGGTCTACAGTGCATCAAGTTCGTGAAGACATCTTTCGACATCTCCAGTTAGACAAAGGCGACCTCCAATGTCCACGAATGGATGAAGACAGCCTCCGGCATCTACAGTTTGGCAAAGATAGTCACCATGTCTATAGCTTGGCAAAGACAAGCTCCGGCGCCTGCAACTTGGTAGAGACAACCCCCAACATCCACAAATATATGAAGACCGCCTCCAGTGTCTACAAATCGGTCGGGGACGCCAAGTTCTCAAAATGCAATTCGGTCAGAGATGCCAAGTTCTCGAATACAATTCGGTCAGGGACGCCAAGTTCTCAAATATAAATCGGTCAGGGACGCCAAGTTCTCAAATACAAATCGGTCAGGGACGCCAAGTTCTCAAATATAAATCGGTCAGGGACGCCATGTTCTCAAATACACATCGGTCAGGGACGCCAAGTTCTCAAAATGCAAATCGGTCAGGGACGCCAAGTTCTCAAATATAAATCGGTCAGGGACGCCAAGTTCTCAAATACAAATCGGTCAGAGACGCCAAGTTCTCAAATACAGTTCGGACAGAGACGCCAAGTTCTCAAAGATGCATCAAGACTCTTAACACTATCAACTACCACACAGCCCTCACAAATTGCTCTCCTGCAGGTAAGAACAGCAAAGGTACGTTAGTCCTTCAACATATCTCAAAAATATGCATGCACTCACAAATGTTGCATGATTACCCATAGCTTTAGCTATCCCTATCTCCACAAACAGCAACGTAAGCTTTAGTCAATCCTCGGGCGACTTCCCTAAAATAGTCAATCCTCGGATGACTCCCCTAAGAGCAGTCAACCTTGGGTACAAAGCTCATAGCCTCTCGTTATTGCCACCTCTTTGACGAACTATGTAGCCTACCATAGGTCCAGCCGCTTGACCAACACGGTCACCCTTTTCCCCGATAATCATCGTAAACTCTAATCTTCCCCTGCGAGAATGCCCTCAAATAGTCTCCCTCAACCTCGATTTAGGTTCATACAATAGAACTAAACCTCAACTTAGGTACATCCCTGATGAAAGCCAACGGAATTCCGTCTCTTTCATCTTCGGCAGCAAACGTAAGACCGATCCCTTCAAATGAAGTCCACCAAAAGACTGTCTATCCCCTCGAAGTCTGTCCCCAACGAAAGGATATGAACATCGAAGGAAATCATTTCAAAATAAGTTGTCACCTCCAGATCACCCATCATCAAGGTCCAAGGCACCTAAGACTCCATCAACAAGGTTCAAGACACCTAAAACGCCATCATCAAGGTTTGAGGCACCTAAGACGCCATCACCAAGGTTCGAGGCACCTAAGACGCCATCATCAAGGTTCAAGGCACCTAAGACGCCATCACCAAGGTTCAAGACACCTAAAATGCCATCATCAAGGTTTGAGGCACCTAAGACGCCATCACCAAGGTTCGAGGCACCTAAGACGCCATCATCAAGGTTCGAGGAACCTAAGACGCCATCATCATCAAGGTTCGAGGCACCTAAGACGCCATCATCAAGGTTTGAGGCACCTAAGACGCCATCGTCAAGGTTTAAGGCACCTAAGATGCCATCATCAAGGTTCTAGGCACCTAAGACGCCATCATCATCAAGGTTCGAGGCACCTAAGACGCCATCATCAAGGTTTGAGGCACCTAAGACGCCATCATCAAGGTTCAAGGCACCTAAGACGCCATCACCAAGGTTCAAGACACCTAAAACGCCATCATCAAGGTTTGAGGCACCTAAGACGCCATCACCAAGGTTCGAGGCACCTAAGACGCCATCATCAAGGTTTGAGGCACCTAAGACGCCATCATCATCAAGGTTCGAGGCACCTAAGACGTCATTATCAAGGTTTGAGGCACTTAAGACGCCATCGTCAAGGTTCAAGGCACCTAAGATGCCATCATTAAGGTTTGAGACACCTAAAACGCTATCACACACAACACGAGGAAAGCGATAAATCGTAATCATCCCCAAAATAGTCAAATCATAGGGCGACTTCCCCAAAATAGTCAAACCATAGGGCGACTTCCCCAAAATAGTCAAACCATAGGGCGACTTCCCCAAAATAGTCAAACCATAGGGCGACTTCTCCAAAATAGTCAAACCATAGGGCGACTTTCCCAAAATAGTCAAATCATAGGGCGACTTCCCAAAAATAGTCAAATTATAGGGCTACTTCCCCAAAATAGTCAAACCATAGGGCTACTTCCCCAAAATAGTCAAACCATAGGGCGACTTCCCCAAAATAGTCAAACCATAGGGCGACTTCCCCAAAATAGTCAAACCATAGGGCGACTTCCCCAAAATAGTCAAACCAAGGGTGACTTCCCCAAAATAGTCAAACCATAGGGCGACTTCCCCAAAATAATCAAACCATAGGGTGACTTCCCAAAAATAGTCAAATCTTAGGGCGACTTCCCAAAAATAGTCAAATCATAGGGTGACTTCCCAAAAATAGTCAAATCTTAGGTTGACACCCTAAAACAGTCACTCTAGGGTCGACGTCTGAAGATAGTCGAAAGACCCGAACTACGACTGGCTTGATTCCTCTTAAGGATACGTATGTAGCCTATCATTAGGTTCAGCCACCAGACCAAAATGGTCATTCCTATCCCCAGCAGAGCGGATATACAATTTCAGCCACCAGACCAAAATGGTCATTCCTATCCCCAGCAGAGCGGATATACAATTTCAGCCACCAGACCAAAATGGTCATTATCCCCAGCAGAGTTTCTTTTAGCAATCGACTGCAGAACTCGCTCGCCAGGTTGACATCCTAAAATAGTCACTCTAGGGTCTACGTCTGAAGATAGCCGAAAGATCCGAACTACGACTGGCTTGATTCCCATTCGGGATACGTAGGTAGCCTATCGCTAGGTTCAGCCACTCGATCACTTGATCATCCTGTCAAATTTGGAGCCTTACTCTTATCGACGACCCCGCTTCCTTCGAAAGCGCCGTCGCCGAGGGGCTACTGTAAGTGCTCCAATTTGAGTTGTTAGTATTCTCGTTAGAAAATTAACGAAAGTCCTAACATTACTAACATTTCTAACAATTCCTAATCTTTCTAACAAAGTGAGGGTAGATTAGGGATTGCCATTTAAAGTTAAACCAAGAAAAGAATCTCAAAAAGCAAAAGAAATTGGAAAAATCCGAATTAGGCAAGTTGAAAAACAGAAACTGCTGGAATTTTTGAATAATTTTCTTCCTGTCCAAAGCCTGGAGCAGCATTTAATGCACCAGGCACGTTTACACAACCCTCCGCGCGGATCCTATTGCATTTCCAGAGGCCTATAAATTGAACCCTCCTCTCTCAGTTTACACAACACAAATCACTCACAGCAACAGCACTCTGGCGAAAAATAGAGAGAAAACAGTGGGAATTCACTTGAATTGCCACCATTTTCTCTCCAATCTTTCCCAAATCCCACTCACTCAAAATACTTTCAAATTACTCTCATACATACACTAACTCAAGCTCAAATCACCCTTTAGGAGGAGGATTAGAGAGAAAACATAGAGGACTTCATTGTTATCTACTTGTTTTCTTTTTGACCAACTCTAATCACCAACCCTAAACACATTCAAACCCTAAACACATTCAATCCTTTGAATCCATTCAAACACAAAACACAAAGAAGATAGGTATAACCTCCTTCTCTTCACCCTAAAATTCTCTCATTCATGCATGCATTTTCAAACTCCAAAATGTAGTTTGTTCATCTTCTTGCCCTAGATCCAAGAAGATAACCATGGAAGTTCATCTCCATGGTTGATCTTCTACAAGGATCAAAATTACTTTCAAAGTATTTTTACTTACTTGCAAACATGTTTTCAAAACCCTAAAAATCATTTTCATACATCAAATCTTGATTTCAAAGGATAAAATTCCCCCTCCCAAGCAAATGAAATGCTTAAGTCCTAATGTACCCTAAGGATGGCTTGATCTAGTAGATCACCACTAAAATGTCTAGTGACTACTAATCAAAGCCTAAGGAAATGGGGACAAGCATGGATGCAAAACCCCCTTTAAAATCATGTTTTCCTTCTTGAGAAGTTGCTGTCCAGTAGCAATTTTCTAAGATCCCAGTCCATGGTCTAATTTTTTGGACACAGATAAACTTGGAATTTGGTGTTGACTACAAAATACTTTTTGTATCCAACATCCAGAGCTTTCCATAAATATTTTTACTTTATTTTTTGCGTGAGTAAAACTCCCTTTTTCAAATTCTCTTTTAAAGGTCAGTTCCTCAGTCTCTGGAAGTCCAGATTTCATATCTGAGATTTCCAGAAGGTTTTAGGTCCTCAAATCATCTCCAAAATGGAAATTTATTTTACATAAATCTTATTTGAGGTTTTTTGAACAACTTTCATTCTCGGACTTTCCCCAGATTTTGAAGTTTTAAAGCCCTTAAACCCATTTTAAAATAAAGTGTCCACTGCCTTTTTCATTCTGGCAGAATTGGTTTTCAACTTCCAAAAATCTTTTGAGTACCAAAACTCAACCCAAAAATCATACCAAAAATCATGGGATCTGTCCAAAGTCTAATAAAGAATTCCCAATTTTTACTTTTCTGAGTTTCAACTTATTTTGGCCAAAGTAACACACACACACACACACACACACACACACACACACACAAATGATTTTAAATGTTTGGAAGACTCGTTTTACGAGGCATTCCGGGTGCACACTAACGTCCTTCCCGGCGTGTAACGTGGCCTCCGAACCCAAATCTCTAATCTCGGGCATTTTTCAAAGTTTTGGCCCTTAAAACAAAAATGGCGTGGCGACTCCGTGTTTTTTCCGTTTGATTTTCAAAAGAAAAGAAAAATACAAGATCTTTCGGGAAAACTGGAATTTCAACATCGTTACAGCAGTAAAAATTTGAAATTTTAATTAAAAATTGTCATTTCTTCGATTTTTGTTGACTTTGTATTGAATTTTCTTTTTATTTTCAATTTTAATGAATATTTTTATATTATAAAATTTTAAATTTGTATTTCATAGGTATTATTTAAAAAGTTAAAATTGCAACCAACAATTTAAAATTAAAAATTAATATTTATAATACTTTATTGAGGGGTATAACTGAGATTTTGGGAGCAATTAAGGAAAAAAAAGTTAGTTGGAATCCATTTTTCGGGGGCCAAAAACTTGTAAAAAACGCGTTTTTTGTGATCTTAACAAAAAAACGTGTTTTTATTCCGCACAATCCTTCTCTCTCACACAAAACGCAAAGGAGCTCTCACTCTCTCTACTCTCTCTCTATACGCAAAGCAAAACCCTCACCATTGCCGCTCCCAAAATCGTCTTCCTCGCTCATCTCTCCGGCCAAGACCTTCACTTGGTTTCTCCCTCTAATCAACCGGCGACCTATTTCCCATCCAATCCCTCTCCAGCAAAATCAAAATTGAGCAAAAGGAAAGGTATTGGGTTAGAGGTTGGGGATGAAGAGGATAGGTACCGTACCGGAATACCGAGGGATTGAAGGGCGGAGACAGCAGATTGAAGAACAGAATTGCGACGACCCATAATAGCAACGGAGGCACCATGTTTGCCAAATTGGGTGGAGATTTCGAAACCAATTCCAGATCCACCTCCGGTTAACAGTGCTACCTTTCCTCTCAATATATCTTCCTTAAACGGTGACGACCTAGTCCCCATCTCCGACGATCTCCGATCTTTCTCTCCTCCTTGTGTTACATAAATAATAATGGTCTGTCTGAACTAATCTACTACTGGGAAATGAGGTTTTGGGAATTTGCTGTTGGGATTTGATGTGCCAGTGCTAGGGATTTGATGTGCCAGTGTTAGTGTAAATTAATGCCAGTACATGTTAATTCGAGTGTCAGTGCATGAAGAAGATGATCGGAGATGGAGTGCCAGTGCATTTTAATTCGAGTGCCAGTACATGTTAATTCGAGTGTCAGTGCATGTTTTTTGGAATGCCAGTATAATAGAATATTAATGTCAGTGCAGAACAAATAGATGGGAATTTGAGTGCCAGTGTATGTGTTTTTGAGTGCTAGTGTATGTGTATTTGAATGCCAGTCCATGTGTTTTTGAATGCCAGTGCTTGTGTTTTTGAGAGCCAGTTCATGTATATAAAAGTGTCCGTGTAAAAATCGCCAGTGCCAGTTTAACAAAGTGCCAGTGCAAGTTTACACTGGCACTTTGTTAAACTGGTAATGGCATTTTTTCACTGGCACTGGCATTTTTTCACTGGCACTTAGTTACACATGCAATGGCACTTTGTCACACTGGCACTTTGTTAAACTGAAACTGACACAAACGGGAAAACACAAAACACGTTTTTTCTAAGTGCCAGAAAAAACGCGTTTTTTATAAGACCAACTCTTTTCGGGGCTATTTGCATATTCTTAGTTAGTATGACAATGCTAAATATTTTTAAATTTGGTGGCCAATTGATTAACGTATCAAAATTGAATGGCAATGTTGAATATTTTCGACGCACACACCCTACTTTAACAGTGACTGCACACACCCTACTTTAACACTGACTCTCATATTTTAACTATTAGACTAAATAAAATATGATAGTTTAAGTATAAGAGTCATTTTTTCAACTTTTTTTTCAAAAAAGAAAAAAAGAAAAAAAAGACTTTGCTAATTTATTAAAACTGACTCTAATACTTTAACCATCAGACTAAATATATCTGATAGTTTAATTATAAGGGTATTTTTTCAATATTTTTTACAAAAATAAATAAATGATATTTTGTTAAAATTGAGTCTCGTAGTTTAACTATAAGACCCAAATTAATCTTAAAGTTGAACTTGGAGCAAAGCCTGTTTTTGCTCCCTAATATAAGACTCATATTTCAACAAAAAAATAAAAAACAGAACTAAAATTTATCGTAAAAATTGTTGTTACTGCATTTATCATATGTTATACAATTGTTATACATTAATAAACCATCAAAATCTGTCAAATACATAGTAGTCACTAGCAAAAGGTCACAAAAAATCAATAACCTAGATGAAACTCCCAAATCTGCATCAAGTGAACAAACTTCATAAAAATGCATATAATAATAAAAAAACTAGAATATAACACAAATCTACGTCGTTGATAATAGATCTACGCCGGAGTTTCAATCAGAGCTCGAGAAAGTCACCGAGAAAGATGCATACCATATTTGAGAAGAAGTCGACACTTGTTCGCGTGAGGGAAAGTGTACATCTGGTGTCGGTCGGTCTGAGAGTCGCTATGGAACTGATGTCACTATAAATTTTTGTCCAGATATGTACAGAGAGAGAGAGAGAGAGAGAGAGAGAGAGAGAGAGAGAGAGATTATGTGTTTGTGGTATGCATGAGAGAGGGTAGGAGAGGGGAGAAGAGGGAAGATCACCGAAGAAAAGAGAAAAGGTCACGGGAGAAATGAAGGTCGCCGGAGGGGAGGAGGGTTTATAGAGTGAGTTTTTTTTTTTTTTTTGGGTGATGAATTTGGACACTACACTATAGAAGTGGGAGGGTAGGATTGAAAATAAACATATTTATTGACTGATCAAAGGGTTTATGTGTAATTTTGATTAGGATGAACTTTTTATATGCGATTTAGGGGGCGTTTGTTTTTTTATTTTAAGTCTTATTTGCCTCTTAACACTTATTCATTAAGAGGATTAGAGAAATAAGTGTGTTTATTTTTTTTTTTTTTGAAATAAGGCTTGTTAGGCTCTTAAAGTCCTCTTAATTTTAAGTGGTTAAAATGTTGCTGAATTGCCTCTGAAAGCCTCTGAAGCCACTGTTTCATATTTAGTTTTGGGAAAAAAAATTTTTTACACTGTTTACTGTTTCATAATGCATTTACGGTTTTTTTTTTTTTTTTAATTTTTTTTAATTTTTTTTTAACTGTTTCAGATAATGAATTCAGATACAAAATCAAACAATTTATCCAATTCAGAATTCAGTTTTCAGAGTCTGCCTCTTAATCATTCAGTAATTTTCAGAACTGAAATCAAATTTCAGCACTTATCAATTAAAAAAGGGTTAATTACAAATTAGGGCCTGACTTTTCATATGAAGTCCCCAAGAGGGGCCTGACTTTTTTTTTTAGCGATTTAGGGCCTGACTTTACATTTTTTGATCAAATCAGGGCTTTTTGACGGATTTTGTTAGAAAAGTTAGTTAAGTGACGAATTTTGGACTAAATTGAAATGCAAATTAGTTATTAAGGACTGTAATGTAAATTTTTAAAAATTGATGACCGTTACAAAATATTTTTTAAAAATAATATTTTTTGAAAATATAATATATTGTGAAAAGCTGTAATTTTTTTTATAATTTTTAAAATATGTTAAAATAAATGTTATAAATATAAAAAAATTTGTATTTTTAAAGAAAATAGTATTTTCTTAAAAAAAAATTAATTAATTATTAACGTAAATCTTGTAATATTTTTTTTATGTTAAAAAATAATTAATGTTCGTATATTGATATTAAAATACCTTTAACGTTTTAAACAAAAGAAGTAAGTTGACAATAGAGTTAGGTCAAGTTGACCTAACTAATTTTTAATTATACAAATAATTAATGTTCGTAATTCGTCACTTAACTAATGTTTTAAAAAATAAGAAAACCTCCCCAGGGGGATTTTGACATAAGAAAATTTTAATGTTCGTATATTGGAAAATAATATTTTCAAATAACGGTATTTTACAATTTTTTTAAATAAAATTTTTACAATTAATTAATTTGTTTACTCTAAATTGGAGAGAAGATTTGGTTTTGGGGGTGGATTGAACGAAGACGATGGGACACCATAGTGGGGCCTAGTTTTTGAGGTGGACAAGGTATTTATTTTTTAAAAAAAAAATATTACAAGATTTACGTTAATAATTAATTAATTTTTTTTTAAAAAAAATACTATTTTCTTTAAAAATACAATTTTTTTTATATTTATAACATTTATTTTAACATATTTTAAAAATTATAAAAAAAAATTACAGCTTTTCACAATATATTATATTTTCAAAAAATATTATTTTAAAAAAATATTTTGTAACGGTCATCAATTTTTAAAATTTTACATTACAGTATTTAATAACTAATTTGCATTTCAATTTAGTCCAAAATTCGTCACTTAACTAACTTTTCTAACAAAGTCCGTCAAAAAGCCCTGATTTGATCAAAAAATGTAATGTCAGGCCCTAAATCGCTAAAAAAAAAAAGTCAGGCCCCATTTGGGGACCTCATACAAGACTTCAGGCCCTAAATTGTAATTAACCCATTAAAAAAAACAAAAACCCCCTTAGGAAATGCATGTCCTTATTAAGCAATTGATATGGTCCAAGGAGGTTAGGGAATTAATCCTAGAAAGAAACTAGAAAAAGGAAAAGACCAAAAGTACAAGCCCAAATACCGACGACGCCATTTCACCAGTCCTAGGATTCTACTGTAAGCGCACGTGCACAACCCTCTCACATTCACCTAGATGCTAACCCCTAGTCCCTACAGCCAATCTCTCTCCTTTATTATAATCCAATTCCATCCCAAACATCATAACACTCCTTTTGTGTTTAGTTGTTTTTTTTCTTAACCAAACTGTGTTTAGTTGTTAAGATAGTTAACTACTTAATTATTCAAAATAATTTTCTAAAATAATTTTTTCATAAATATCCCATTTTTATATAGAGTTGGTCTTATAAAAAATGCGTTTTTTTCTAAGTTTAAGAAAAAATCATTTTTACACTGGCACTTAATAATACATGCACTGACACTCTTTACACTGACATTTTTTTATACTAATACTGACACTTTTTTACCCTACACTGACACTCTTTATACTGACACTTAATATACATGCACCGACACTCTTTACAATGGCACTTTGTTACACTAACACTGACACTTTTTTATACTGGCACTTAATATACATGCACTAGCACTCTTTACACTAGCACTTTATTACACTAACACTGACACTTTTTTACACTGACACTTTGTTACACTAACACTAGCACTTTGTTACACTAACACTTTATTACACTGGCACTTTGTTACACTAACACTGGCACTAGCGGGAGAAATAAAATACATTTTTTCTAAGCTGAAGAAAAAACGCATTTTTTGTAAGATCTTGACTTTTTTAATGTTATGGATTCCCTCCTATCGTCTTTTGGGTTTTTACTGGGGATTAAATAATAGTTTGATTCCTAAACATAGCACTTTTTATTAGTTTGGTCTCCCATGAATAATTTTTATTAGTTTGGTCCCTTATGTTGACTATTTTTGCCGGTTTTACCTTTTTGTTCATGAAATATTCAAAAATTCCAAAAATAACCTTATAATAAATAATATTTTGATCTCTAAACTTAACATTTTTTTATCAATTTAGTCCATTGTGATCGTTATTTATCAATTTGTCTCCCCTCTACATTTTTGTTAATTTATAGCTCTTGGTCAAAAATACTCCTAACTATGATATTGATCAAGAGTTTTCAAATTTTTTGAATCCAAATTATAAAAAAATATACATTTCGATTTAAAGAAATTATAAATTAGTTTATTGTCATTTTTAATTTTCCTAATACAATTTTTTTTTAAGATTTTCATTCTTTGTCTCCTCACATTTTTCTCCATTGAAAGATAGGTATTACAAAAATTTACAAAATCAAATTAACTTTGTCATCACATTATAAAAAAAATTAATTTCTTGGGGTTGATCATTTGATAAAAAAGGGATTTTTTTTTTATGGTTTGTATCCAAAAAATTGAAGTACTCAAAATCGATCACATAGTAAGGGATATTTTTGACTGAGGGTTAAAAATAAGCAAAAATATAACGTGAACAAACTGATAAAAAAACATCATAAGGGACAACATTGATAAAAGTTTTAACTTTAGAGACCAAATTATTATCTACTATAAGGGAATTCTTGGCATATTTAATATTTCCCAAACAGAAGGGGTAAATTGACAAACAAAGCCGATATAAGGGACCAAATTAATAAAATATATTCATACGGGACCAAATTAATAAAATATATTCATAAGGGACCAAATTAATAAAATATATTCAGGATACATGTTTCTGGGGATAGAACAATTAATGCTTACATGTTTCTTGGTTTGTGGCCTCTTGAATGTGATGAATGTTGCCATCTTGGCACTTGAAGAAACTTAGTACTAAAAAAATACTCCCTCCGTTCCAAAATTCTAAAAAGAAGATTCTAAAAAAATACTCCCTCCATTCCAAAATTCTAAAAAAAAAAGATTCAAATTTGCTCTTGATCAACAGAAAATTTGTATGATTTTTGGACATTCATTTTGGGACACGGGGAGTAAGATTTTGAAAGCATTTGGAGCTTTGGGTTTTTAACTGTGGACATTAGTATTCTAATTCACTGT
This sequence comes from Adenophora triphylla var. japonica, assembly GCA_022495995.1. Taxonomy (NCBI): domain Eukaryota; kingdom Viridiplantae; phylum Streptophyta; class Magnoliopsida; order Asterales; family Campanulaceae; genus Adenophora; species Adenophora triphylla. The sequence continues at coordinate 79,068 of JAFEMH010005559.1, read as the reverse complement.
TATAAATTTTATGCGTGCAGGAGAAGAGTTACAGTTTAGGAGATCTGCAGGGCATGTTCTGGGAGATGGTCCAATGTTTTGACAACTACCCTGAATGGTCCGATGCTACTCAACAGGTTCCAAGAGAGAACTACCCACCGTGGTCTTATGGTACTTTTCCTCTTTAGGATTCAAGACCCTCAAAGAAAGTTCGATCAAATACAAATTCATGAACAAATCATATACAAAGAGTTCAATTTTAGTTTAGATTCATGGCAAATAGAACCAAGAGTTAACTGGAACATCGCACTAAGCAACAACAGTAAAGAAGATGCTGACAACTAATTCCACTACTTCCTTGGACATGCTAACTCAATGACTATTAAAGATAGACTAAATAATCAAGTTTTATAGGTTGAAGACCAACATGATGATTACACAATGAGCATATCAATCAAATTCATTGCAGACTGGGAATGTTTCAGAGACGCAATGTTCAAAACAATGGCCATACCACACATGCTGTTTCTGTGAAATGTCAATGTTCCAGCCGGGGACCTTGTATGAGGCGCTCTTTTTGGGTCAGGCAAACACACAAACAGGTAGTGTGCATCAATCAAAGGTCGCTCCTACTATCTCTAAACTACCAAATTTTCATAAAAACAATCGCACAAAAACCATAATATCTCTTTAACACTCAATTTGAAACAACAATGATCAACAAAGGCCAGAAATCACAACAATTTGAACAACTCATGAATGCATTTGCACAAAAGAGTTGCATGATCTGTATGTTTCATCCTTTTGAACAATTTTAGATTGCATGTGTCATGGTATGATTTATGGTTCTCCATATATGAAATCATATCAGGCACTATTACATCATATACTTTTATCTCTTGCTCTTCATTTAGGATATGAGTTTAATATTGTGCATACTTTTTGTGTGCATCTGTGCACAGTTATTATCATGCTAAACTCTTAACATTATTGGAATCTAATGGCCTCTTCAGACAAATTAGGTTTAGCGTATCATTTTTTTTATAAGAAGGTTTAAAGTATCAAAGTATAGGCATTTTTCTGAGGCATTACCATTATGTCTTAAGTAAACTCTGTAAGACTGTAATGTACCTATTATTTAATTGACTTGGCTATATTTTTTATTGGTTTTGACTTGCTATTTGAATGCTCTCTCCCAAGTGAAAAATAGATACAGCTAGACGTAAGTTTCTCTGGTCAGCTTTGATTGAGGGTGAAAATGAATATTACTTGTGCTAATTTGGGCCAACCTTACCTTTGGCTGCATTTGAAGATATACCATGAAAACTTTCGGTAAGTCCCCTTAACCTGTAGCTGAAAGTAATCTCTCCCTTCCTCCAAAGGCCCCATAACTCATATCATACTTTGTGAACTTGACCGCCCTAGCCATTTACGGTAGTTTATTTCTCCAAGTTCTTGGTAGTAGAATAGGCTCTTCTTTTTTTTTCTTTTTTCGAAGTGTGTGGGTGGGGAAAGTGGGTATCTCTTTTAATTTATCAAGTGTGCATACATTTTATCTATTCTCGGTGGAGTAGTCTTTGAAGTTAAATCAAGTTATAGGTTGAGCCCTATGGTTTAACGTGCCTTCTTCCAGCTATTTAAGTTTACCATTTGTTAAGGTCTGATTCGATTCTCTCTTCTTTGTGATAAATGTCATCGGGTTGTGAAGTTGTTCCTTGAAATATGGTCCTGGAGGCAATCACAGTTTCTTTCTAGAGATCTTTCATAATTTCCAGTCTTCTTCTCTTTCACTTATACATTAATAATTATTAACATTCTAAAGCAAATATAATCAAACTCAGTTTCCGAAAAAAAAGCATTATATGGGAATTTGAACTCAAATATCATAACCAATGAAGATAGTAATCAGTATGGTCAAACTGATGTTACTTTCATAAAACATAAAGACAATTCAGAATGAAATTGTAGAAAAAACTCATCCAGATAATGCAGTGGGGGAATTATAGCCCAACTTCTTTTAAGAATTTTCAATTCTCCATTTAGACAAAAACACAAACACCTAATGTGCATAAAGAAAAGAAACAATTTTTGAAGAAACTTAAAATAAATGGAAGAAATGGATGCATAGAGGTAAACAAAGACTTTAGAGAGAATCGAAAGCGAGAGAACAAACCTGAGAAAAAAGGGTAAGCGAGGAAGAGAACGTGGGTTTGTCGTTGATGATACGCAGTAGGATTGAAGTGGTTACCGATTACTTGCAGAAGCTATTCAACAAATTCCTACCAATTTGCGGCCTAGTGCGCCTCCTATTTCAATCCGCTGCTATTCATAGATTTTTCCCAATGTTCTTTGGTGGCTCAGGATCAGAATTGTTGTTGGGAGGAGATGGAAGAGCGAATTGCGTTTGAGAAAGATGCAATGTAACCGTCCGTGAAGAGCTCGTGTAACTGTGCCGGAGAGGGGAGGAAAGAGAACGTGGTTTTTTAAATCAATATAGGCCGTCCGATCAATTCTCCAATTTTGAATCTCAGCCACCACTTATACCCATGCTAAGAGGCGGTTAAAACATTCCTCTATTGTATTATAGATATTCCAAAATAAGTATTTAACATGATTTTTATAGTCAAGGATAATTTTTTTTATTTCTTTAATAAATGTCAATTTGTAAAACAAATTTATCATTCCAAAATATCTATTTATTTTTTTGAGAAAGTTTTAAATGCTTTTTCACCATACAACATCAAGTTCTACTTGATACTCAGGGCCTGTTTGGTAAAATTGAAAATTAAACTCTGAAAATGTAGAGCTGAAAAATATAGAGCTGAAATTATTAAGTTGCTGAATTTTAAGAGTTCAATTTGTTTGATAATGGCAAACCACTTATATCTGAATTTATTTAATGTTTGAACTTAACATTCTAAAAATTATTTGAATAATCTTAATGAGTGTATAATAAAATAAAGTCTTCAACATATACGTCACTATTATTATAATTAGATTGTATTTTATAATATTTAAATATTTTTTATTAGTACTTTCTTTGACCCATAATAAAATTTATCTTGTTAATTATTTTGATAAATTTGTCTAAACTTTGACAAAAAATGAAAACAAATAGTTGATGGATGAATTTGAACTCATTCTATTTTTAACTCTTTCTTTCTCCCTCTTAATTTCTTAAGCTACTCATTTCCAACTTAAAATTAATAGCCTTTTTTAAGACAATCTTAATTAATTAAGTGATTGCAATTTACCTTACCAAATGTGCTTAACTTTTAAATCTCTTAAAGTGTTCCAAATTAAGAGCTTAATTGGGTTATCAAACAAGCCCTTAGACTTATGATGCAAATCGAGTATTGTGAAATTATTAAGAGTTGTTATTTAATAATATTAATACAAGCGGTTAAATTTAACGTTTTTTTTTCAAATATCTCCCAGATTAATACAACATTTAAAATTTTAAAAATTGTTATTAATTTTGTATTAGAAATACTTTCAATAATAATTTTGAATTACATAGGGATAATTAGGTTTTTATAATATTATGATATACGTTCGATTGAGTTGATCATAAAAATTAAAGTAGAATAATTTTTTTTTGGAAAAGAGAGAGTATCAACAATAATTTTTAAATTCTTACTAGAATAATAATTATTATTTTTTCTGAATTATTGATCAATTTAATTAAGTTTAGTATTCCATCTGTTACAAAATAAATGACACATTTGATTTGATCAAACAAGTTGAGTTTTGATCAAATAGTTATGAAAATCTGATTACTTAATACTATTTTGAAAATGGTTATTCATATAACAATTGAAACACAATTTATAACAAGTTTTAAATCTTTATAAAGATAAATTATTTATTACTATTTAATACTAGTGAGTAACTTGTCAAAATTCAACGGGTATAGTTAGGCTTATTATTACTTGTTGCCATATTCTGTAATTTCATTTAAATTAATGAAAACAATATGTTAGGTTTGTATCCAAAACACCCATAGGAAGATTCAAAGCCGAATCATTTCATAGATGATCGAAATTTGTAAATTGTTGTGTTGATTTGAGTCATAAATAAATCCAAAACCTATTTGAATTCAATTTTAAAAAGTGCTCTTTCATAGTGAAAGTATGTTTTTGTCGTGTGTTACACACCATGAAGAGAAAGTTAAATAGAGAAAACAGGCCTACTACGTATTAAAATTAAAGCATTGTAGAGATAAATAACTTAGGTTGTTTGAAGGATTCATTTCATACTTGGTTTAGTAATATCTAAGCCAATTGTGATAGCTCTTCTTCTTTGCAACCAATAAATCAAGCTTATTTGCATTGTATACAACTTACAAATATGAAAATAAATAAATCATGGCATCCATATGCAACACTGGAATGAAAACAAATAAACTTGATAGTTTTAATCAGATTAGTAATCATAAATCCCAAAGTACCAAATGAAATAACAAAATATCAAAGAAAATATTTGTTAACCATCCCCCTCACTCTACCCACGATAATATCACCTTGGGAAAAATAGCAAAGATTGTTTAGGAGTATTAAACCAATATATCATACTTATTTGAAAAACCTAAAATTGATTGTCTGAAATAAAAATCGAATCTTTCCTTCATTCCTACTTGTCCAATCTCTCCTATTTGATTTGCTTGATTCCCTTATTCACGGATAGCTGTGCCTCCTCATCATTGGAAATAATGTCTAGCGAACGCTTCTGAGGAGTAATGTCATTATAGACCGTTGTTGAAGAACTTTCCCCCATTGATTTCAAGGGCTTATCCTACATAAGGAAAAAGTAAAATAACAAAGTTAAATAACATGTACACTTTAATAATTACTAATTAAATTATTCATTATACTATGTTTATTCACTTACCCCAACATTATCATTCAATATGGACGTATTTTCATCATCTATGTTTAGCTTAGAAGCCACCTCCTGCAATTTAAAAGAATGAAAAACTCACAGGTGATATTCCAAAACAATTCATGAATTGAGAATGTAATGTGGGTTTGAACTTACATCAAAATTAGTAAGTGATATAAACTGAGTGATGATATTGGCATCCTCCGTTAATTTCTTCACAGTAAAGATTCGATTCTCATCAGCGGTATCCTTGGTTCTTTAATCGATTGCCACTTAAAACAGGCATTGCCTTCCAATCAAAGCCCCAAAAGAGGGGGGGGGCAATTAATCGGGCTGATCATCATACATTGATAATAGATTAAATTAGAAAACATAGTATAATGAATATTTTTTAAGATTAAATAATTACGCACCTCTGAAACTTCTGCAAGGACTTCGACATCGGATTTCTTAAGCAAACAAGAAGCAGTGCTATCAAACAGCACAAAATGCGTAGCAACTTCATTCACATCGGTGACGTTAATCTTAATTTTGAATCTAAGAAGATAAAAAAATTATTATTAGTCAAAATCACAATATTTAAAATATAATGAATGTAGATATTATAAAAAACATAGATCAACAAATACCTGGGAGTTGGAACATTGTTAGCATAGGGTGTACCACATTTTTTGCAGTTATTTACATCCTTATCAAAGCCCTTATTATATTTAGCATTGCTGCAAGCATCATAGTACCACCTACCAACCGAATCTACATCAAATATGGTAGACAACGTGGTGTAGTCACCAACCTGTGAAAAAAATATGAGTATTTGAGTAAAACATAAACTTACTCATCATATTTTTAAATATTTACTAATGCATAAAACTTATAGGTTTTTTAAACAATCAATGAAATACCTCATTACAGTTGAGCAACTCAGTAAGTGTTCTATATTCTTCCATTTTAAACCATTCATTGCTAATAACATCGGTGTCATTGGTGATAGTAGTCAACGTCCGGCTATTGGATGAGCTTTTTACACCGAGCCTTTAAATTTAGATAAAATATGTACATATGTAAGTGTAATCCAAAATAAAATAATGTCATGAAAATGATAAACTATAATTTAAGTGAAAGGTACAATACTTGCTAATAAAATCCATTTGCTCACGAACAGTTGGATTGATGTGAAGTTTAGATGCATGCTTCATAGTAGAAACGCGAATATTTCCTGTATAAAAATTATGAATATTATATGAATGACAATAACATTGATTCTAAAATATATAACAATCCATATATACATTTATGGCAATAACATTCATTCAAAACTATATAACAATCTATATATACATATAAGTACTCAAAAAAGTTCACCTCGATATTTTGATATCATTACGAATTGTAGAATCAATATTATCGGATCATCAGCATTGTCACCTCTACTGTCAACAAAAAACTTGAGCTCATCTGCATATGACTCCCACAATATGTAACACAGTTGCAATCCCCTGTCATTATATTAAAAAATTATACGTAAATATAATACTAAAATAACATGCTTATCATAAAAATGTTAATCAAATGATGATATTTTGATTAACATACTCATTATCAACCAATGTCACATCCATTTTCCTAGCATTGCAGGCAGCCACAACCTCGAAATCTCCTAGAGGCAGTATAACCTCGCCAATAACATCTAGTAATATATTTTTCAAGGAAAATAGCATAACTGTGAATCTTATGATCACATTAAGATTTTGAATAAAAATAAGATATATTCTTACCCAAAACAAATTCCTCAAGGTAGTTACTTAAATCATTAAAGGGAGTGAATTGAAAACCATTGTCTGAGATCCGAGTAGGAATCTCAACTTCAGAAACTTTTGTCGCTAAACTTAAGATTATCTTCAATGCATGATTAATTTTCGCCTTTTGATTAATAGGATTGTTTTGCTCCACACCGAAATTAGAAATCTTCCTGATTTTTTCTTCACTAAACTTATCCTTCATTGTTGCCAACAAAATTGTTGGGACGGTAGCTTGAATTTTTGACTCCTAAGTAAAATAATGATAAGATATTAGAATTAAAATATAATTTTTATTTCTTGCATTAAACTGTTAGTAATGCAAATTGTTAGTTAAAGAAAAATTATAAACAAAGAAGAAATATATATCTTAAGCACTAACCTTATCATCAATCAATATCATTTCAAGCGATTGTTTTTCAAGCTTATTTTTTGTTGTCCGCACTTTCAAAATAAGCACAACTATACTGCGAAGCTTAGTGTTCTTTTCGATTGAATTGATTGTAATCACCGGACTGTTTGTTGCCATTTCTCCTATTGCCTCCTAAAATAGTAATCAAATTAATGTGCTGGTACAAAAAAGAGGAAAGACAGAGACTGAGAAAAACAGAAGCTGAATACAGAATCTGCAGTGCTGGAATTTGAGTCAACTTTGCTGAATAAATTGTATCGACTCGGAAGGATCTAGAAGGGGTGTAGTACATGGTTGTAAATATATGTGAGTCTATTTTCTAACAAAAAAATCGGTTCGTAAAAATAGTGTTTGACCACGAAGTTATTGCAGTTTTGGTCAAGGCGCGCTTTGCTAACTGCACAACACTTCAGCACAGCTATTGGAATTCTATCATCATTTTGGTGCTCTGTATCTAGGTCTAATGTTCTCTTAAGATCCTCTGTAGTGATTTCTCAACAAAGAATATTGATGCAGAAGAGATTTGTGGACAATTTATGTACATTTTTACGTCATTAATTATGGGGATTTTTTTTGAAATATTAACTGGAGGAAAGGAACTAATTAAATCCAACAAAAATTGCACATGTACTGATGTGTAATCAGTAATTGAAAAAGATGAAAAAAATTCAAAAAAAATATAATCAGATGGCTATTGCTGTTGGGAGTTCTGAGTTCTATTTTTAAGATCAGAATTGGAGAAAAGGAAGAACTTAAAATTACCTTGGATGACCTAATTACGGGACGGAGGGAGTTGTTAATATTCAAAATATTAACTTAAATAGGATTATTTCCTTAAGCTCTTGAGAGGGTATGGAATTAAGTTAAAATTTTGTATTCATTTATAGATTAGATTCTGCAGGTAGTTGACTAAATTAATCAATTCTCAAATGAGATTGAGTTCCAATTTCAAATCATTTTAAATTTGAGTTTAAATTTGGATTTAAACTAATGTTTTCAAATATTCAAATTAATTTTCTTGATTTATCAAATTTAGTAGTTGGTTTATGTGCATTAATTTCGGGAACAATACGCGTAATTGCGATCAATTTAATTATATTGGAGTTATCTTTTTTCAATGTTACATAATATTACGTGTTTCTTGGAGGTTAATCGTAACTAACGCGTAATCAACGTAATATGCATATATTTTTTATTATTTTTTTAAGATAAACAACTTTGTTTAAAAAAAAAGAAGATTAAAAAAATGGTACAATCATTCTCTCAGTACAACTCTGTGTATGTATATGGATCATTATAGTACTACTTCTTTCATCTCAAAAAGAATTATAAATAAATTATTTAAAAAATATTAATATTTATTTTTGAACCGTTACTCTTTGATTTACATTAATATTTCTTTCGTCCCAAAATAAATAATTGATCAATTTTTATTTTGCTTAAAATAAAAAAAGTATTCATTTATTAGACTATATTATTGTAACTATTTCTAATTTATATATCAAAGATTTCAATTTATAAAATAAATTTGTATGTATATGGATCATAATTATAGTACTACTTCTTCTGTCTCAAAATGAATTATAAATAAAAAATTTAAAAACAAAAAATGTCCATTTGAATAAAATATTAATCGAACCAGTTTTGAAGAGTTACATTTTCTTATTTACTAATTGATTTCCCGTAAAATTGGATTTCAAAATTCAAATGTTGATTGAGCTTAAATCGCGATAATTTACTGTAAATCTTTACCTTATAAACATAATTGATATATTGAATGAATCAAATGATAATGAGAACTTTCTAATCTAACCAATTTATGTATTCAAATTCAAATTGCTGCCAATGTGAAGGAAGGGAGGGAGGGAGATACTAATTCAAATTTTTTTTTAATGATCACAAAATCTCAATCCTACTGACCTCTTTGCTATAACCTTTTAATCGTGGGAAGGAACCTATTTAATAAGTGTATTCTGGACATGACAAAAAGATAAAATGATATTACTTACAAAAATAAATCTTGGAGGTAGATAAGTTTCAATGTGATGAGACTTGAAACCAAAAGCTGGAGGTTAATGCACCTGCATAAGGGATCAGAAAATGAATAATTACTATTCATTAAGTTTGTTTTAGATTGAATAATATATGTGTGCAAACACAGTAGATGAAATATGAGTAGGGTTGAAGCTTCCCCCTCAACTTCTCTCAACAAATATAATGTTAATAACACTAATATTACGAAATTATAATTAACCCTTCTTCTGCAATTCAATAACAATTTTTAACACAAAAATAATATAACTGTAATTGAGATGAATATGTAACACTAAAATACTGAATTTTTGAAGATAAATAAAAGAAAAAATTAGCTTATTTGGAGCAAGAAATTAATAAAAGGAAGAATTTAAAATTACATTGGATGACCTAATTACGGTTGAAAAGAAAGAGAAACCGAGATGAATGTGAGGAAAAAAAAGAACACAATGATAAAGGTTAATGATTAGCATGTTTATATTCATCTAAATTAAATTAAGAAAAGGAAGAACTTAAAATTACCTTGGATGACCTAATTACGGGACGGAGGGAGTAGTTAATATTCAAAATATTAACTTAAATATGATTATTTCCTTAAGCTCTTGAGAGGGCATGAAATTAGGTTAAAATTTTGTATTCATTTATAGATTAGATTCTGCAGGTAGCTGACTAAATTAATCAATTCTCAAATGAGATTGAGTTCCAATTTCAATTCATTTTAAATTTGAGTTTAAATTTGGATTTAAACTAATGTTTTCAAATATTCAAATTAATTTGCTTTATTTATCAAATTTAGTAGTTGGTTTATGTGCATTAATTTCGGGTACAATACGCGTAATTGCGATCTATTTAATTATCTTGGAGTTATCTTTTTTTCAATGTTACGGAATATTACGTGTTTCTTGGAGGTTAATCGTAACTAACGCGTAATCAACGTGATATGCACATATTTTTTATTATTTTTTTTAAGATAAACAACTTTCTTTAAAAAAAAAAAAAGAATATTAAAAAATGGTACAATCATTCTCTCGGTACAACTCTGTGTATGTGTATGAATCATTATAGTACTACTTCTTTCATGTCAAAAAGAACTATAAATAAATTATTTAAAAATAATAATATTTATTTTTGGACCGTTACTCTTTGATTATATTTTTAAATTCCTATTTATAAGACTCTTGCATGTATATAGATAATTACATTAATATTTCTTTCGTCCCTAAATAAAAATAATTGATCAATTTTTATTTTGCTTAAAATAAAAAAAGTATTCATTTATTAGACTATATTATTGTAACTATTTCTAATTTATATACCAAAGATTTCAATTTATAAAATAAATTTGTATGTATATGGATCATAATTATAGTACTACTTCTTCTATCTCAAAATGAATTATAAATAAATTTTTTAAGAACAAAAAATGTGCATTTGAATAAAATATTAATCGATCCAATTTTGAAGAGTTACATTTCCTCATTTACTAATTGCTTTCCAGTTTTCTGAAAATTCAAAATTGGATTTCAAAATTCAAATGCTGAATGAGGTTAAATCGGGATAATTTACTGTATAAATATTTACCTTATAAACATTAACCTTTTATTAAATGAAAAATCAATTTATTAAATGAAAAATCTTTGAAACTAAGACCAATAAGAGAATTACACATGGCTTTCCACGTCATAAAATTTCGGCAATTAATAAAATTAACCGAATTCACTATGTTTGAATTGAAACTTATCTCTACAACATTAGCCTAAAATTTCGGGACTTTTTCAAATTAACCTTGATTTATTGGTTTGACTTTTTAAAGGACTAAGCTACAAAATGAATCTTTTTTAAAGGCCTAAGCTACAAATGATTCTGTATAGACAACAACTAAAACACAAATGAATTAAAGGACTAAAACACAAATGAATGATTTCTATGGACCAAAAATGTGAATTGTTGGCGAAAATGGTCATATTCTGTAATTTCATTTAAAAAGAATATAATTTTAATTAATAATTAATTCATTTAAATAATCGAAAATAATATGTTAGATTTATATACAACAATAAAAAAGTGAGACGATAATTTTGATATAAAACATTTAAATAAACTTATTGGATTTATTTCATTTAAATAAACTTATTGGATTTATTTTAATGTATAATTATTAATTAATTAAACTTATTAAATTTATTATGAATCAAATTACCAAGATCTATTGGATTTAATTTTCAATGGACTAAACTTTCATTTAAAAAGAATATAAGTTTAATTAATAATTAATTTCATTTAAATAAACGAAAACAATATGTTAGGTTTATATACAACAATAAAAAAGTGAGACGATATTTTTGATATAAAACATTTAAATAAACTTATTGGATTTATTTCATTTAAATAAACTTATTGGATTTATTTTAATATATAATTATTAATTAATTAAACTTATTGAATTTATTATGAATCAAATTACCAAGATCTATTGGATTTAATTTTCAAAGGACTAAAATTTCATTTAAAAAGAATATAAGTTTAATTAATAATTAATTTAATTTAGGATTTTTTTGTATTTTTTGATGACATTGTAAAAATTTACACAAATTAGTCTCAAATATGTGACTAATTTGTTCCAATCCGAAATTTTGAGATAATAATTAATATTTCTTAGTTTACTTGCAATTTATGATTTTTTTTTATTTTTTTGATGACATCAGTTATTAAGATTGAAAATATTATTATTCCCATTTTTTTGGTTGATTTGTTGTTGAAATATTAACTTGTACAGTTGTAAAATTTGTACATTTGAAATATTGGATTGTAAGAAGGTAAATAAAACTTTAAAACTTGAAAAAAAAATTAAGAAATATATATTATTAAGATGTTGTAAGTATAAATAATAGGATTGAATTATTGGATTGTAAGAAGGTAAAATTTTTACATATTTGTACATTTGTAAAATTTGTAGCCCTCAGTCCCATTTTGAAATTGAAAAAAAAAAGGTAAATAAAAATTAAGAAGTGTATATTATTAAGATGTTGTAAGTATAAATAATAGGATAGGAATTATTAGTGAGATAGAAAAATAGGACTAAGATGTTGTTGTAAGTATAAATAATAGGATGAGAATTATTAGTGAGATAGAAAAATAGGATATGAATTAATATACCTATAACAACATCCCAAATCTCATATACTTATACCCCAAATCCTAAACCCTAAATCAGATAGATCTACCCCAAACCGTAAAAATATGATTTATTGTTCAAACTTAAAAAAAAAATGCATGTTATTTTTCAAAATCGCAAGAGGATTACTCTTGAAGTATTACTTAGTATATAGGTTGGAAACCAAGACCTTCCCCACAGGCACTTCTTGGAAGTGTGGAATAACTTTGGATTACAATGCCACGTACTAGTAATTGCACTTTTGTATTCTCTTATTTATTTCCTTGCCTCGTAGAACAATAACCAACCTTGATATTGAAATAAATAGATGGATGCCTTCATTGATCTCGGGCCTATCTATGCCTCTGTTCTGACCCGGCATGAGGACCATAGAGCTCGGTTTATTTGGGCCTGGGCGGAGGTTGCTAGTCCCCTCCAATTTCATCATGGTGCCACCTTGCCGGCCGTATTAGCTCCTACGATATTGTCCAGGCTGGCGGAGTGCGGGTTTAGTGGAGTTCACTATATAGGGAGAGTACAGTATGATTGTGCGTTGCTGGAGGCTTTGGTCGAGAGATGGCGTCCGGAGACCCATACATTCCACCTCCCGGTGGGTGAGATGACGATCACCCTAGAGGATATCGGCATGATTTGCGGGTTGCCGATTGATGGGGATGTTGTTACTGATGCTGGGTTCCTAGCACGGTTTGACTGGAGGGCTGCCTGTCAGGAGTTTTTTGGGGCTGTCCCTGATCCCGGAGATATGGATGGGAGTAGTCTGAAGCTCAGGTGGATTACGACCCGTTTCCTATACTTTCATGACTCGCCGAGGATACTGCTTCAGAGATTGTGGATCACTACGTACGGGCATATATCATGCTTGCCTTGGGTTCTACGATCATGCATGATCGTATGAACAACAAGGTTAAGTTATGTTATCTCCCTCTGCTTTGGGATGTTTCTAGGGTCAGCCAGTACAGTTGGGGGAGTGTTGCGCTCGCTTTCCTATATCGAGAGTTGTGTAGTGCGACTGACCCTCGAACAAGACAGTGCGGAGGATTTCTCAACGTTCTACACGTATGTTAATCTCATTTTAATGTTCATTATGTTGTTGTTTTTAAGTTTGATTTCAAATTAGCGGCATTATTTATAGTATTTTATATACATTTATTTGATATAGATTTGGGCTTGGGAGCGGTTGAGATGTGTGAGACCGCAGATCCGTAGTCGATTCAGATATTCGAACTTCGTGCTCATGCCCCTCGGATGCAGGTATACATATATCATACGTTATTTTCTCATCGTTATTGTTTTTTTAACTAATTCTTATAATTATTCTGTTTATGAAATTTCAGCTGGACCCAGGCATCGCTGAATCTGATGGAGGTTACTACATATAGCGCCTGCGAGGCTATTGGGATTAGCTGGCCCGGCTACACGAGGATCAGGTTGTGTGGCAGCCTTATGATGGGAGATACGCTCTGCCCTACTGCACTCAGGGTGAGGGAGTATGGTTGGCGAAGGTCCCTCTCGTATGGTTTGAGAGGATCGAGTGGCATCTGCCTGATCGCGTTATGAGGCAGTTTGGCCTGATGCAGTTTGTCCCAGAACCGTGCAACACTAGCCCGGAGTTGCACAGTTGTGATCGGCGGGGAAACAATACCGTGAATTGGAGCGTCTGCCATCAGCAACATATTGCACGCTGGGAACAATGGCACCAATATCTGGTTTCCGAGGTCTACGACACCCATGATATGCGTTACACCGATCCATATATGATATGGTATCGGGACATAACGTGTAGGTTTGTGCAGAACCTCACTCATATAGAGGAGGATGGATACCAGTCGGCTGCCCCTGCCTTAGAGTTTATGGTAAGTTTTTACATTTTTCAAGTTATTATTTCTAGTTTTTTTTTTTTTAACAAAACATCAATTATTAACTTATGTCTCTCGTACTTATATATATTTTTGATATAAAAACAGGTGCAGACCCTTCATCTCTTGCATGTCGTCAATGAGAGGGATGAGCATCCCTAACAAGCTGAATTGCGGGCGACTATTACACACGGGTTCACAGGAGTTAGGGAGCTCCAATGCCTTCATTCTGCTTCACCTCCCCCACCGGTAGATCGCGCACAGGGGGTACAACAACCTCGACAACGTCGATTTAGACGTCATGCACAGCCACAGCCACCACCCCAAATGGACTTGCACGACGTGCCAGATCCCGACCCCGAGCAAGAGCCTCAAGCGCAGACCCAGACCCAGGTGGATTATGGACAATATGAATGGAAACAGTCACAGTCACAGTCACAGTGGATGGGGGGTGGCTGGGGGAATGGGGGTGGTTGGCCGAGTGGAAGTGGGGGTGGCTTGGGGAGTGGGAGTGGGGGTATCGAGGGGAGTGGGAGTGGGGGTATCGAGGGGAGTGGGAGTGGGGTGGATGGCGGGTGGGAGTGGGGGTGGCTGGGGGGTGGTGTAGCATCAGTCCTTCCGGCAGATACAGATAAGCACAACACTGGTATGAAAGCATATCTCAGTCAATTACTTTCTAAAAGCATCAATATTTTCTTCGGGTGACTTCCCCAATAATCTCTCTCTTAGGTTTAGATACCTTCAAATGATCTCTCTCTCAGGTTTAGATACCTTCAAATGATCTCTCTCTCAGGTTTAGATACCTTCAAATGATCTCTCTCTGAGGTTTAGGTACCTTCAAATTGATCTCTCTCTCTCAGGTTTAGATACCATCAAATGATCTCTCTCTCAGGTTTAGATACCTTTAAATGATCTCTCTCTCAGGTTTAGATACCTTCAAATGATCTCTCTCTCTCTCAAGTTTAGATACCTTCAAATGATCTCTCTCTCAGGTTTAGATACCTTCAAATGATCTCTCTCTCAGGTTTAGGTACCTTCAAATTGATCACTCTCTCAGGTTTAGATACCTTCAAATGATCTCTCTCTCAGGTTTAGATACCTTCAAATGATCTCTCTCTCAGGTTTAGATACCTTCAAATGATCTCTCTCTCTCTCAGGTTTAGATACCTTCAAATGATCTCTCTCTCAGGTTTAGATACCTTCAAATGATCTCTCTATCAAGTTTAGATACCCTCAAATGATCTCTCTCTCTCAGGTGTAGAAATCCTTTCTCAAAAGGTCCAGCCATCCAATCTCGTCAATCATTTTCCCCCATCTGCCATATCCCCAGCAAGTCAGGCAAGTTGACCACTCTGGTCCATTCTTCCCCCCAGCCGCTCATTGGGCTTGGGATCTTTCTTATCGACAACCTCCCTTCTTCCATAAGTGACATAGCTGAGGGGCTCTGTAAGTACGTCAATCCAATTCACGACCCAATAAAGTGCCTTTTACTCAATAAAATTGCACTAGAGGGCGTTTTGGTAAATTTCCGGTCAATTCCGAGACTTTCGGGAGCTTTTTATAAGTTTCTTGCGAAGGAAGTACTTTAAGTATTTTTTCCATGCAGAAGGACCTACAGGGAATTAATTATTTTGGACCTGTTGGGAATTAACTCGGAATGTTCCAGAACCAGTTGTTGGCGCCAGAAACGGTTAGTGGGCTCGTCTAGTCGTGCGACACAACGAGCCACGAAAAACAGAAGCGTTACGCCGTGCGACACAACTGGCCCTCATCAGCAGCCTATAAATTGGACCCTCCCCCTCTCATTTCTGGATCCCTTCCAGCCTCCATACTGTCACTCTACCAAAATATGCCCAGAAGTCTCTCTCTCTCTCTCCTAAAAACACACAACACACACCAATTCCTTCCAATTCTCTCATCTCTCATACACAATTCACCCATCTACTCTCATACACTTCACACCAATTGGAGATCCAAGGCTCCTACACATTCAGAGATTCGAATCCACCATTTGAAGCTGCTTTGAAGGATTCTACACTGAACATAGTTTAGAATCGTGGATCTACAAGAGTAACAACTCCCTCCCTCCTTCTCTCTCTTATATTTTGCTCTTTGCACAATTCATATTCAATTCCTATTCACAACTTGATAATTAAGCTCCATCTGCTCTAATTATCAAGTTGCAATCGCCAGCTCTCTGTTTAAGTTGCTTTGCTTGGTTTTATTTCATGCTTATGATGTAATTTGAAATATACTTGTGGCTTGTTCATCAAGGGAGTGTGGATCTCTCCATATCCACACCCCTTTGATCAATTGGATGTTGATTCGTGTGTTCTCTGTTTAGATCCTTGATGTAATTTGATCTTCTAATTCCTTTTTTTCATCTGCAATCGATCCATTGTAAAAGCCTCTGCAGGTGGCCTGTTGTGTCACGCAACAGAACTGGCCAAGCCATGTTCTGAGCCATGCGACATAACTAGCCAATCTGCAGCAGCTTCACATTTCAGTTGTGTTAGGTCCCAAATGGTAGGAATCAGGCTAGAGGGGGAGTGAATAGCCTGTTCAAAACTTTTTGGTGAAAACTTTTAGACTTTGAAATAATACAATGGCTAACCGGTAAATTGATTTTGCACAGCGGATAAAACCGGTAAGGTAAATTTAACAGCCAGTAAGTCAAAAACTCATGCAACAATGACAAGGACAAATTTTATCTTCTAGTAAGACAAACAAGTTAAGCAGTAAGTTGAGTCAATAGGTAGTGACCAGTTGAGAGATTGTCAACCAATTACTACTACACAACAAGAAATAAACAAACACTCAAGGTAATGACACATTGTTTGAAGAGGTTCACAGTGTTAAATAACTGCTACGTCCTCTACCAAGTTTGGTCAGAACTTGGATTTGTGAAAGTGCACTACTGTATTAATGGATCCTACCTATTACAAGTTGCAAGCCAATGATTGAAGGCTGCCAAAATAAAGGTGACCACTAACGGATCGTGCTACAATAAAGACCAGGTGTTTTCTAGAGATGTGCTCACAAGTTAAGCTGGTTTCTCTAGGGTGTTGTGTGTGAATCAATCAATGTGTTCCATGAGTAATCTAGTAAGAGAACACTACAGTATTGATTGAGGTGCTCAGTGTTTAAGTCCTACAGAGATGTCTAGTGAATAAGGGGACTTGCTTTGAATGCTTTGAACTAGTGGATTTGCAGGTTGGTAGTTCAGAGCAGCTCACTCTCAAGGATCATAAATGCACCAACCTTCTTCAATGTTCCGAGGAAACTATTTATAGTGAACTTTGAAAAGGAGCCGTTGTCTTTGAAGAGGTTGAAATGATGACTTGAATTGGCAGGCATTAAATGAGAAGATCCTTGCATTAAATGCCTGAGATTGGATAGAGAGGATTTCCACAGATTAGTTGGGGCGCTGTGAGTACTGGTTACTTGACATTCTCTAAGAAGGTACTGATTTGTTGCAGAGATGTCATGTCAGCATGCTTGCTTTACCAACTTGAGCTAAAGTTGATGGCTGGGTAGTTGGAAGCAATTAATGCATCGGCTAACCAAGGGAAGCTTGATGAGCAAGCCTTAACCGGCATGGGAGATATCGACTAGGTAAGATAAGGTGGCCGGTAAGGCATGAATACCGGTTAGAGGTGACAACCGGTAAGACAGCTTCAACAGGTAACTCACATGCTTGGTGGAAATTCTCAGGTCTTCAAGTCTTCAAGGCTTGAGAAAATTACATAATAAAACCATTGGCACATGCACTAAGGGGACCTAACATACATAGAAAAATTCTACTTGATCAAATTAAATTAGGGGTCCACATTAATGCTTGTTATGATTGGGATTAAGCAATTCTAAATCTAAATATATATTTGACTAACAATCTCCTCCTAATTGCTTAAGTCCAATCATCCTAGGCTAGCATCTTTTTAACTCAGTAAAAGAATGATAAAGAATTTGTCTATTAGGCATATCATTCCCTAAGTCAAATGACAACTTGATGCTACCTAAGTAAGCTTACAAACAAAGTTAAAGCTTAAAGGAAACTTCAAAATAAAACTTTGAAAAGATTTTGAATGAGACCTGCAAAATGAAACGGTTAGTAGCATTTGGAACATTCAAAATGATTAAGAACAAAGGAATTTAACAAAACAAAAAGTTTAAGGATAAGAGATTCTCATTAGGTTGCAGACCGGTGACTGAGATAAGAAAGACAAATATTTCATCAGTTACATTCTCAAGATGCGTCGGCTGGAGGATTTGCTGGGTCTTCAACCGGTGAGGGAGCAGCATCTGAGGATTTGGCTTTCTTGGATGATCTCTTCTCCTTCTTCTTCTCTTTCTCATCTCTTTTTCTTTTCTTCCTTTCTTCTCTAACCTTCATAAGAACCTCATTTTTGGCCTTGACTTTAGCCAACTCCATCTTTAGTTCACGATTCCTCTGCTGGAAACTGCTAAGGGCTTCAGCTGACCGTTTGAGCTCATCAATTGACCGGTCCACAATAGCTTGACCAGATATCTGTTGTTCACAGAGAGCCTTGTTGGTATAATGAGCCTCATCAAGTTGGAGTAGGAGGTTTCTGATGTTAGCATCTCTGGCGTTTATTTCTGCCATAAAATTGCCAAGAGACATAGCAATACCAGTCTGTAACTGAGCGAATCTTCTATCATCCTCCTCCTGATTGGACTTAACAAAGGACTTTGCCAATTTGGAGTTTACTTCAACAAAACTTTGGAGTAAGGCTTCATGAAGTTCAACCAGGTCTTGAGCAATAATTGGTCTATTCAGATCATCGGTTGAAGGAGCTGGTGTAGGAGCAGGCTGAGTAACCGGTTGGGGTTCCGGTAAGGGAGCATCGATAAATGGAGTAACCGGTTGGGGAGCTAGTGAAGGAGCATCGGTAAGAGGCCTATCGGTAAGCGGAGAAGATGGATCGGTAAGAGAGACAGTTGAACCGGTTGGAGGATCGGTAGATGAATCGGTAAGTAGGATCATTGGAGGCTGACCGGTTCTTGACACATCACCGATTGGGGATATCACAATTTCTTCATCCACTGACTGAGAAGGTGAACCAGGAGGAGTAGTTGGAGCAAGAAATTCATTAGGCTCTAGGCTCATCATTTCAGCAAATGAGAGCTCCAAGAATCCGCCCGCAATAGGAGCGTCATCGGTAAGGCGCTTGCCTTAACCGGAGAAGGGGAATTACTCTGAGGGCAAGCAAAAGTAGAGAGGCTTCTCTAATGTTACTCCATGGTTGCGGCTGGCCATTTCTCATGATTGAAAGCCTAGTCACATTCGGCATCAAACCAACCATTTTGGTCACCTCAAACGACCAACTAAGGATCCTCATTTCCAAAATTTGAGTTATATGGCCATTGATTGAGAGATACCTTATAAAAAGATTATCAGTTGACAAAGTACTCTCAACCGGTCTAGGGGCAATGGTAGCAATATGGCCATGAATCATTATGTTGCGATTATGTTGCTGAAGAGTGGATGGGTATTTTTTATTTGGCTTTGGAGAGGGGAAATCAGTAAGCAACTGTTGTTCATCCTTTCCAGGCATGATTTCCTTGCCTTTGGGAGGAGCTGGCCGCTTTTTGAGCTTAAGAACCTTAATCTTCTGATGCCGGTAACTTGTCCCACCGGGTCCATAGGTCTTTGTGTACCTTGGAGGAGTATCTTCTGGAGCAGCACCAACCTTCATGTCTTCCACCACATCAATAAAAGTTGCCCATCTATCAGCTCTCCGTTGCTTCTGAAGCTTATCAGCAATGGATAGAGGCGTTGGAGTAGGCAAAGTTTCTGCCTTGCTGAAAACTTTCTCATGAACATCAAACAAGGGAATCCCATCAGCAGATCGAGGGATAGAGGCCTTGGAAGTATAGTAGTTCAAGGTGGACATTAAATCCTTTTGGCGAAGGCCAGGATCAGAATAGACAGGAGGAATAGCAGGATCATTTTCATCAAAATCAAAATCAACATCTTCATCTTCTTCATAGAAATTTGAGAGGGAGTCTTCATCAAATACTGGATCAATATCCTCCTCCTGAACTGGTGAATTGGCTTTGGAAGAGGAAGGAGGAATGTCTTGACTAACCGATTGACTAACCGGTAGATTAACTGACAGAGAGGCTTGAATAGCTTTTTGAGTGGCCAAATCTTCAATTAATGTCCTTTGCTTTTCCTTTTGCTTTTCCAGACCTTCTGTGAACAGGCTAGCTGCCAAAGCTTGTTGTAAAAGAATGTCATCAACATTACTTTCCTTAACCGGTTCAGTAGATGCAACGGTAAGGGGCTTGCTAACCGGTAAGGGAAGAGCTTCGGTAAGAGACTGGCTAGCAGGTAAATCATCTCTAACCGGTTGAACTTGCTCACCGGTAAGAGGCATCGGTTGACTAACCGGTAAAATATTCAGACTTATATTTTCTCCTCCTCCTGCAGCTATAACAGTAACTGGTGAGGTCTCAGAAATGCCTCCTCCCACATGTCTAACCGTTTGCATCGGTAAGGGAGTAGTGAAGTCAGCTGCAATCTTCTCTGACCGATCAACCACAGCACCAGATTGGTCATCATCAGCACCTGACTTACTGGAGTCACTAGAGGAGCTGGAACTGGAGGCTGATTGGTCTTCCTTATCACCCTTTGCTTGATTATCAGATCCACTCATGTCCTTGAACATTTCTTCAATTTCTTCATCCGGCACAGTAGCCCATTTATTCTTGCTGGACTGAATTAAAGTGAAGAAGTCAGATAAAGAGATATCACCCATACTCTGAAAATCTCTGTTCAAATCCACCAAATTTTGCACCACATCCATCACATTTTTGATGAATTGGAATCTACAAGGACCCAAGTTGACTACTTCAGGATCAAATGAAGGAAGATCATCTTCAGGCAACACAAATCTCCCTAGCTGATAAGGGTCAGATTCCTTAAGGGTTTCTTGAGCATTGTATAGCATAGCAAAATCAATCCAGACAGCCTGTACCATCATATCTTGCCTGAGTCTATCCTGGGCCAAGTAAATGGCATTCCACATTGGAGGCAACAACTCAAAATACCTGTTGTATATCTTGAGGAGACTATCTCTAGATAAAGAGATATCATATTCACTCAATAGGCAAGGCTTGGTGTAATAGAGACCATTTTCCTCATGGATGTTATCAAAATCAACATAGTCAGATATATCACCAACTGGAACTGAATCTTTATGGGTCTCATGAAATTGCACAGTCTTCGAAGGAAAGAAGGTAAGTGATCAATTGGATACACCCAAGTTGGAGAAGGAACAAAAGAGGGATTGACTAGCCAAGGGTTGTAATGATAGATATGGAAAGTGGGGTTTCTGATGGGATGGCAACGACTAACCGGTCTAGTTGAAGACTGACCGGTGAAAGGAGTTTTATCAGTTAGAAAGTTGTGGTCAAAGAGTCTTTTGGGAATGAAAGGAATGAATGTGCCCAAGTCAGTCTCAATTCTTCTCTTTCTTTCAGCATTCTCTCTGGCTATTTGTTGGGAGGATTTTTGGATTGGCTTGGATCTTTTGGAAGGAGGAGGTGCAGACTTTCTGGCTGTAGCTTTCTGTCGGTTAGGGGAGAGGATAATGGCAATGGGTTGATTATCATCATCATCAGATTCATCAAGTAACTTTCTCTTGACCGGTAAGGTAGGTTTTGGAGCAGGAGGAGCACCGGTATGCTGAGTTACCTTTGGCCGGCTAGAGGGTTTCTTCTTCTTCTTCTGAGCTGGCTTGCCGGTTGGCTTACCGGCAGGCTTACTGGTTGATGCTTCAGCAGACTTACCGGTTGACTTACCGGTGGATGGCTCGGATGACTTACCGGTTGGCTTACCGGTGGATTCTTTGATCATTCTGACCATATCAAACTTGTCAAAGGCTTTGCAGAAGGATTGTGGATACTTGAGCAGATTTTCAGAGGCTTGAAGAATAGCTGGAATAGATCTGAGAGCACGGCTAATCATCAAGTAGTGACACGGTTTGGCTTTGTTAGACTTGGAAGAATTTCTCTCCTTCTGATACTTTTTAAAAGCAATAAGAACTATTCGGTACAGAAAGGAACACCAATTGAATTCATCTCCATGAATAATTGCAGCCATATCTTCCCATTGAATCATGGTGATACAATGATGGGAGCCTGACCATCAAATGAAGCACCGGTCCACCACCTCAGCAAGGGCATAGTAAATGACACCAAACTCTGATTTCTTGTTTGCCTCACCGGTTACAAAAGGATTACCTCCACGAACTTTAACCCAAGCAGCAATCATGTCCTTTATGATAATGGAAGAGGAACCAGTTGAGGAGAGGTTAGGGGAGGCTTCAGCAATGGTAGCTGGGCTAAAAGTCACAGGAACTCCGACAGCAGTAGAAATAATGTACTCATTCTCATCCAAAACACCATTCTCGAACAATTCATTCACCATCTCATAATAAATATCTTCATTCCCTTCAGGCATCACGAACAGAATAACTCTGGCGGCAACAAGCAAAGCTTCTAGAGCACGGCCTTCATCGGAATCAAAGAAGCTGGAGAGAATGTAACCTCCATAAATGTCTTTCTTGATTGCGGGAGCCATCTGTGAATCAAATAAACAACAAACCAACAACATAAGTTAGAATTAAGAAAATCTTTGCATAATATTCCTTTAGATGTTGTTTGATGATTTAAGAAAGCTTGGTATTTTCAAGATTTGTTTTAGAAGAGTTTGAATTAAGGAAAGATACCAGAAATCTTGTGAGATGAGGAGAAACAGATGGAGAAGATGAGTATTCTTTGCCGGTTGCCTTGTTCGAGAGAGAGAGAAAATCCAGAAGTTTTTGAAAAATGATTTTGAAATCCTTTTATACGAAACGAAAGAGCGGGAAGATGAAGGGGTGTGTTGGTTAAAACAAAAGTAGCTCAAAAGTTTTTAACTGACATGCACATAATTTGACAGTTTTAATTCACGAAATTAAAGATGTGACATGAAAATAGGAACGTGTGTGCAGCAGTTATATCAAAATGTAATAAAGAACAAAAAGATAACCTTTTCGATAAATAGGAATGATACAGAGATTACCTTTTTGATCAATTATACAAAAATTTATCCATATCTTGTAAGGAAGCATAGGGAACAGGTAAGATGGTTGTCAGGTTCATACGGCTGATTAGATTGATGTGACAGAAGGGTTATGATGACAAACGTGCCAATTAAAAACGGATTGTCAATTTCGATCCGGCCGCAGTTGAAATTACCCGGGATCCGGCTCGCGCGCGGAGCCCCGGCATCTCGCATTCGTCGCTGTTCGGGAAGTCGCCCGGATCCGAGAGGCAGCACAATCGCGCCCCGGCATCTGGCTTATTCCGTTTTAGCGTTGCGTGTTGGAGGTGTCTCGCCGTTTTGCTTTCGCATTTTGTAGAGTCGCCACGCCGTTTTTATTAAGCCCAAAACATTGAAAAGGGCATCGCTTAAAGATAAATTTTAAACTGTTTTTGTGTGATGAGATTTTGAGTTCGGAGGTCGATGACTCCCGGGAAGAGAATATTAGAATATTAGAGCTCACCCGAGTAGCCTCGTAAAACGAGTCTTTCGGATACCCCTAATATCCTTTAAATGTTGTGTGTGTGTGTGTGTGCTTTTAAAAATGCATGTCAGTATCGGATGTCTACATTGTATGCTATGTATGGAAATGTATTGAAATAGAATAGGAAGGAAGCCTTACCAATGTTGGTTCGTGTCTCGTCTCTCCGCAGGGGAATAGTGTTTGAGGTCGGAGTAGCGCTCCTGCATGGACGGGATTGCTTCGGGATGCCGGTTGTCCGCGAGAGTTTCGGCGTGAGTTGAAACCGTAGGCCGCGCTGGGGCGCAGGTTCGGCGTGCGTGCGCGGGGATCGTCGGGATCACGGCGGCAGGTTCGGGCGTCACGTGCGTAGTCACTCGCGCAGGTTTCGGCAAGTTGGGATCGCCGGCTTGACTCGGAAAGAGCCGGGACACCGTGGAAAGACTGTGCAAGGCCTCTGAGTACCACGAGGGGCCTCGTGAGTACCTCGAGAGTGCCTCGGGCAGCGCGGGAGCGTCTCTGAGCGCTGAGAGGCTTCTGAGCACCTCGAGGGGCTCTAAGGCCTCGGAAGGATCCGAAGGGGCCGGGAATGCCTCGAAAGGTCTTAGAAGGGGAGTCAGAAGGCTTAGGGAGAAAGAGAGTAGTGGGAGGTGTCAAAATGAGGAGGGGGAGCCCTCTATTTATAGTAAAAATTTCGGAGCAAAGAGGTCCGTACGGACCTTCTTGGTTATCCAGAATTTTGGATTTCCTCGATTTGAGGGAATCTCGCAATGATGGAGAATATTCTCGAATGATGATGTCCCCCATGCAAGAAGGTCCGTACGGACCATCTTGCATGCAAAGAGGTCCGTACGGACCAACTCGCAGTGGAAGTCATCATTTCTTCCGGATTTGAGGGAATATTGTGGACTTTAAGGGGATTTAGTAATCATTGAAACAAAGAGGTCCGTACGGACCTTAATTGCTTTTCCGATTTCTGAAAATTCCCAAAAGGTCCTTTTGTCCCTTTTTATCCTGCAAAGGCTCCTCCCTTGGTTTGGTTGGGGGTTTGAGAGGGTTTTGAGAGGGTTTTGAGTGAGAGAGGTCTCTGAGACTGCGTGGATGAGTCTACGGTGTTTCCCGTGTGTTTGAAAGGGAGTGATCCAGATTGGGGTACTTACAGAAGCCCCTCGACGACGTCACTTATGAAAGAAGTGGGTCGCCGATAAGATAAGGGTCCTAACTGGATCGCGTGCCGGGAGAGGAAGTGACCGTGAGGGTCAAAGTGAGGACGTGGTGGTGTCCTTTGGGTGACCGTTTAGGTCAATAGCCGGACCCCGTGATAGGATTCCTACGTATCCTCGGCGGGAATCAAGCCCGGTCGTAGTTCGGATGTGGGGTGAGTGTTTTGTGAATGCGGGCGTGCGGTGCCCTGTCGTGTGACCGCCGAGGTTAGTGGTAAGGACGTGGTGGTGTCCTGGGTGACCGTATAGGTCGATGGGAAGGACGTGGTGGTGTCCTAGGTGACCGTATAGGTCGATGGCCGGACCCCGTGATAGGATTCCTACGTATCCCCGGCGGGAATCAAGCCTCGGTCGTAGTTCGAGGTCGTGAATTTGTGAGCGCATGTGGGCGTGGTGGTGCCCTCGAAGTGTTGTGTGACCGCCGAGGTCGCGGTAAGGACGTGGTGGTGTCCCGAGATGTGGTGACCGCCGAGGTCAATTGTGAGGACGTGGTGGCGTCCTGGGATGGAAATTTTACGATTTTCCTAATCGGGTGGTTTAAGGCCTTCCGGGCCGGAGATAGCGATGTGGGAGGTTTATACGGTCTTCCTGACCGAGTGGTTTAAAGCCTTCCGCCGGGAGGTAGAGCGAGGACCTCGAATCGTCTTCGATTGCCGCTTGGTGCCACGCCGGGAGGACTTTGAATCGTCATCCGGCGGCGGTTGATGTGCCACGCGCGAGGACTTTGAATCGTCTTCTAGCCGGCGAGTGTGAATGTAATGCGCGAGGACTTTGAATCATCTTCTAGCCGCAGGTGTGGATGCGTGAGGACTTTGAATCGTATTCTAGCCGCAGTTGTGGATGTAATGCGCGAGGACTTTGAATCGTCCTCTAGCCGCAGTGATGGAATGCGCGAGGACTTTGAATCGTCTTCTAGCCGTTGTGGATGTAATGCGCGAGGACTTTGAATCGTCTTCTAGCCGCAGCGGATGTAATGCGCGAGGACTTTGAATCGTCTTCTAGCCGCAGCTTGGATGTAATGCGCGAGGACTTTGAATCGTCTTCTAGCCGCAGTTTGATGTAATGCGCGAGGACTTTGAATCGTCTTCTAGCCGCAGTTTGATGTAATGCGCGAGGACTTTGAATCGTCTTCTAGCCGCAGTGTGGAGGCGTGGCCGCCTTGTGCTTCGAGAGGCGTAGATGCCTTTGTGTTTTTGCATGTTGATGTAGAAGGTTGGACTTACGATGACTGCCGGTGCTTGAGCCGCCGTTGAAGTGGGCAAGGATGACGGTCGGTGATTGCTTCACCATTTGGCGTTTTGGAGGCGCTTCGTGCCTTGGGACTTGTACTCGGAGGTGTTGGCTCCTTCGTGTGCTTGTTTTGCCGTTGAGTGGGCAAGGATGATGGCCGGTGCTGGGGATATGCAGTCTTGTATGACTTCCCTTTCGACTTGTCGGGAGGAGCTCAGCTTACTTTGATGGCCGGTGCTTGCGCCGCCGTTGAAGGGCGAAGTTCGGGCTTACATCCGACCGCCGGTGCTTGAATTGTCGGGGATGCGTGACCTTGTAGGGGCCCTTTTCTCGTTGGGAAGATAACTTCGGACCTCTTTTGAGGGCCAAAGTGGCCGAGTTGTCGTTGAGCGCTTGGAGGCGTCTTGTGCCTTGATATTCGTGGCCGGGAGGTGTTGGCTCCTTCTTGAATTGCCGTCGGGCGTTTTGGAGGCGTCTCGTGCCTTGGGATTCGTGGCCGGGAGGTGTTGGCTCCTTCTCGAATTGCCGTTGAGCGGGCGGTGGTTGAATTGCCGCTGAGTGGGCGAGGACCGGTCTTACGCCGACGGCCGGGGATTGAATTGCCGTTGAAGTGGGCGAGGACCGGTCTTACGCCGACGGCCGGTGGATTGAATTGCCGCTGAGCGGGGCGAGGACCGGTCTTACGCCGACGGCCGGTTGAATTGCCGTTGAAGTGGGCGAGGACCGGTCTTACGCCGACGGCCGGGGTTGAATTGCCGTTGAAGTGGGCGAGGACCGGTCTTACGCCGACGGCCGGTGGTTGAATTGCCGTTGAAGTGGGCGAGGACCGGTCTTACGCCGACGGCCGGTGGTTGAATTGCCGCTGAAGGGCGAGGACCGGTCTTACGCCGACGGCCGGATTGAATTGCCGTTGAAGTGGGCGAGGACCGGTCTTACGCTGACGGCCGGGGTTGAATTGCCGTTGAAGTGGGCGAGGACCGGTCTTACGCCGACGGCCGGCGGTTGAATTGCCGCTGAGTGGGCGAGGAAGAGGAGGACCAGGGGAAGCTCACCATCGCCACGGGGATGTGCAGGAGCGTCCGGAGAGGGATAGCCCGAGGGGTTCGTCTTGTTCCCGTGGGCTCTGCATGAGGGGGATGAGTCGAGGGGGCTCCCGAGGCGACAGCCGCTGAAGATGCCGCGGGGCTTGACTTGTGACGCCATGTACCGGGGAGCGGGTCTTCCGGGCAAAGATGGCCCCTGTGCTTCCCGTGGCTCCGAGGGACCCTCCCTTTGGGATGCTTGATTCCCGGACATGGACGTGCTCGATTTCGAGAGGTACCTCGCGGTCGGCGCCGAGGAGTTCATTTTATATGGAGAGGAGTACGGGGCCTTCGTGAGGAGGAAGCCGAGGACGCCGCAGTACCGGCGCGGAGAGAGAGGCCGGCCCGCAGCTCCCCTGCAGGTTCCGATGCCGGACCGGATTTCACGTACGTCCGCGGGGACGGATCGAGGAGGAGGGTGTCTCGTACCTGCTCCGAGCAGTGCTCCCGCCGCATACCGAGTGGATCCCGATAGATCGCGGTGAGTGTGCCGACTCTTTTCCATCTTGGCATCTTTTCTCGCATTTTTCTTTTTGTTGTTGAGTATAACCGTATTGCCGAGCGTTTCCTTGGCTTGTTGGTGCAGTCCCGGGAGAGCCTATGATATGCCGACTCGCCGCTACGTGGCGATGAGGTCCTTCGCTAAGAAGATGGCGTCGAAGATATCCCGCCGGTCTTCGCGACGCGTGCCGCCGCACGAGCCTATGCCTTCGAGGCATTCAGTGGACGTTCCTCCGCCTAGAGCCGAGCCGGAGCCGCAGCAGAGGGGCCTTTGAGGGGGCGGCATAGCATGGATGCCGGACGTCTTCGGGAGCCGCAGTGGCCTTCGAGGGAGCAGCCTCTTTATCGCTCATGCCTCCGCACGGCGCACAGGGCGAGGGTTCCTCGTAGCCTTCTTTCTTCGATCCTTTCGCCGGATTTGATCCTTCCGAGTACTTCTCGTGGGAGCCTCAGCGGGGTGCTCGGTATTCGACGATGAGGATGTGACGGCGAGTTCGCCGGGATGCCCGACTTTTCTTTGGAGGATCTTGGCGAGGATGATGATGCCGAGGATTCCGAGTAGTATTCATTTGCTTTCCTCTTTTCATATCCCTCTCTTTTTTTTTTTTTTTTTTTGTTTAGCAACAGACATTTTTGGTACTGTAATAAAACACATGTATTTGCATGGCAAACAAAGATTTTATTTTAAGATGTAATGTCATTTATTTTTGGTGATTCCCAGAATTGTCCTAGAAATTGTTGCTATTATTATTTTTTATTTTTGTACATGCCACGTGAGCTGAAAGTGTGTTTGTGGGTAGTGTATGTTTGCCGGGAATGGCTTTGGCCGTGTTTGGGCGCTTTGGAGCAAGGTTTTGCCGAGGACAAAGGTTTTTGTACCGTTTTCCGGGGAAATGGGTTCTGTTTGCAAGGAGGTCCGTACGGACATACTTAGCATGCAAAGAGGTCCGTACGGACCAACCTTGCTTTTGGGAAGGACATAAATGCTTTCCAAAGGCCCGGTTCTTCCTCATTTCCCCATTTGCAGCCATTTTCGAGCTTTCTTCCCCATTTTCTCTAGGAACCTCCATTTTTGCCATGGATTCTTCGTACGTCCCTAGAATTTTGCCGAGGCTTTCGCAGAGAGGCAAGCACACTTCCTCGAGCGCTTGAAAACGTGGATGCGGCGCCGTATGAGGCATCGTAGACGGGCTTTCGAGGTAAGGTTTCGTCTTTGCTCGGTTTGGTCTTTTAAGGAGTTGGTTCCCGATTGGGATTTGCTGCGGGCCGCCGCGAAGTTCGGGATGTTAGGAGGCACGTGTATCTGTTTCTCCTACAATGAAATGGTGCCCACTTTTGAGGATTTTCGGGCTTTGATTGGAGGACCGGAGGTGGAGGCCATCTCGCTTCCTTTGATTGGTGGTGCCGCGAGCGTGAAGCTTGCAGACTTTCTTCGTACTTCGTTGGAAGAAGTGCAGTGGCATGATCCTTGATTCGGGTCATATCGACATTTCCGAGCCGCCTGAGCGGTTCATGGTTGATGATGAGAGTGACGTCTCTTGGGATGTATTTGCCTCGTGCGTGATGGCGACGCTTTTCCGGGCCGCTCCCTCGCATTTGTGGATGGCGCTTTGCTAGATGTGGTAGGGCACCGCAGAGCCGGAGAGGATATTGTCCCGTTGGTGCCGGGGGAGACTCTTCATGGTATCGACCGTCCGGCGACCGGGGATCGTTTTATGAGAGGGGGAAGCCCCGCTTTGCTCACCTTGTGGCCGCGAGAGAGACTTCAGCCATGCCCGAGGCTCCGACGTCGTTTAGCCCGTGGTCATTTGCTCGCCGACCTTGTGTCGTTGGATATGGATCACCCGCCCGGGAGAGATGGATGGCACAGCCTTGGTACGCATCGATCCGCCGGTGGGTTCCGCACCGGGAGGATCGAGACCAGGAGGATCTTGGCAGAAGGGTCCTACGTTGTCGAGTTCCAGGTTTGTCTTGGTCCTCCTTCTATATTCCGTCGCTTGTTTCCGCAGCTTGGGATGAAGCAGAGCCTTTGTTGGCCGGGATGACCTTGCTACCGCGGAGGTAGTTCCTCTTTGTATGGCAGCCTTGTGCCTTCTCGTATTTTCCGAGGGTATGGAAGTATTCCGCTTTCCCTCCCGCGGTACTCCTTAGACGTCGGGGAGCGTTGTATTGACGACTCGCATCCGGCCCGGTATGAGCAGCGTGTTGGGCAGTCCCCAAGTGGTCTTGGGAGAGCGTGCGTGTAGCGATTCTCGGGACCCGGCTGCCGTAGTAGCTATTGCCTTAGGAGTGCCGAAGCCCGGTCTCGACCCTTCGATGTGACGGGAGACACTTTGTTTGACTACGAGACTAGAGTTGACCGACCGACAGGAGAGGTCCTCTTTACGCACTCGCAGGAGGAGATCCGAGCCGAAGCACGGGCGAATGAAGCCCCGAGAGCTACCGGATTATTTGACTCTACGGGAGGACCCCGCATCTCTGACCGAGAGACGCAGAGTTGGTTCACGTGGAGAGAAAGAAGACTCGCCGGGACGAGGGAAGAAAGGAAAGAATGGCGAGGGGACAAGCGCAGATGGCGCGGAATGACCTCCTAGGTATCCATTCATTGCATTGCAAACACATTATTAGTTAAATGTATTAAGCTGTCTTTTAGCATATTGTGAACTTGAGAGTAGACCGTGCTTGAACTCATCAAGAAATGTTGTAACCGTTAGTGATTTGTGATTTACTTTTAAAGCTTTGTCGAGACGCAAGATCTTTTGTTTGCCTTTGCTTCGTTGTGCACTTTGTCGGCGTCCATCTTTGACTTTTCCGTTTCATTCGCGGACCGAAGCAGCCTGGGCCCCGACGGCAATCCCCTTTGCCGAGGCTTTGTGCTTGGCCGAGAGGTTGAATGCTCCTCGACAAGTCGTTTTGACGGTCTTTTTCGCAGCTTCCTTGCCCCTTGTTGGCGTCGGGCTCTTGACCTCAATTTCGCAGCCTTCGCTTGAGCTTCTTTTGTTTTTTGTTTTTTTTTTTTGTGAGCCCTTGCTCGAGCTCTCTTTTTTTTTTTTTTTTTTTTTTTTTTTTTTTTGAAGCGCGTGAGGGCGAAGACAAGCCCCCGGCTTGGAAACAGACACGAGCCGGCCGTTTGATGCCGAGTGACCCTCGGATGTCCTTTGATGTTGCCGCCGTCGTTTGACTTGGTCAAGGTGACCGCCGGGGCGTGTTCTTGAAAAGTGCGGAGCTTGATGGAGGTCTTGATTGACATTCAAACTTTTGACTTTTTGTGTATTTTTAGACCGGACCAATTAAGGTTGCCTACGTTCCCCTGGACTAGAGGGCTCAGTCTCGCGTAGTTCGACACTACATGGAGTGCCAAGAGATGCACAGCTGTTCTTCTTCGTGCGAAGTATCTCGCGAAGTTTGCTTCCGTTGACCGGATTCATGAAGGGATTGCCGTCTAGGTCCGTTAGCTTCATGGCGCCTCCGGAGAAGATCTTTTGAACCACGAAAGGGCCGATCCATGTGGGTTCCCATTTTCCCAAAGGGGTTGGTTCGAGTGGGAGGCTTTTCTTGAGTACAAGGTCACCTTCCCCGATGTCTCGGGATTTGACTTTCTTGTCAAAAGCTCTAGCCATCCTGCTTTGATAGGCTCGGACGTGTTCCATGGCCTTTAGTCGTCGCGCATCTAGCAGAGCCCATTCGTCATGTCGGCTTCGGATCCATTCGACTTCGTTGATGTCATTTTCCAAGAAAGACTGGAGTGAGGGAATTTCTAGCTCGATGGGAAGGACTGCTTCCATCCCGTACGTCGTGGCAAATGGGGTTTCTCCCGTGGTCGTTTCCGACCGATGTGCGGTAGCCCCAAAGTGCAAGGTGCAGCCTTCTCGGGCCAATCTCGTCCTCGGGTGGTCATTTTTCGGATGATCCGTTCGAGGGTTTTGTTTGCCGCTTCCACGGCGCCGTTTGTTTGTGGCCGGTAGGGAGAAGATTTGTGGCGTGTGATCTTGAATTCAGCCACAGCCGTCGAATTCCCTTCGAAGTGTGAGCCGTTGTCTCGATATGACCTCATTTGGGATGCCGTATCGGC
The DNA here is from genome assembly GCA_022495995.1 of Adenophora triphylla var. japonica. NCBI lineage: Eukaryota > Viridiplantae > Streptophyta > Magnoliopsida > Asterales > Campanulaceae > Adenophora > Adenophora triphylla. The sequence continues at coordinate 47,255 of JAFEMH010005559.1, read as the reverse complement.
ATATGATGTTTTCCTTGAGGAAATGCGCGACCTTCTTGGAGGTGAGTACCTTGTAGGACTTGGCTTCGACCCATTTGGTGAAGTAGTCGATGGCTACTAAGATGAACTCGCGACCGTTGTCGCCCGGGCGGAGCGATTTTCCCGATGACGTCAATTCCCAAGTGGCAAAGGGCCAAGGTGTAGTCATGCAAGAGAGATCGTGGGGCGGTAGATGATTGAGGTTGAGAACCGCTGGCACTTGTCGCAGCTCTTCGGACAAAGTGGATGCAATCCGCTTCCATGGAGATCCAAGAGTAGCCCATCCCGAGAATGATTTGCATCGTGGCTCGCATTCATGTGGGGACCGCAAGCCCCATTGTGGACTTCTGTTCATGAACTTGTCGCTTCTTCTTGGCCGACGCAGCGTAGGAGTGGCCCATGGTAGCGTTTCTTGTATAACATGTCCCCGAGGATGACGAAGTGAGAGGCAAGGCGTTTTAGGGCCATGATGCTCTTGGTTTTGACCCCTTCGTGTGTCGACCTTCCTTGTTCATGAAGGTGGTTTCCCGCTCTTGAGGTATTGGAAGATCCGGGTTATACCATGGCTCATCGACGGGCTTAGGTTCCGGTTCGATCTCACAACAAGAGGCGTGAACTTCCTTTCGTCCGACTTTGAAGGGTTTGATTGCTTTTCCTTCGTGGATTTCCACAAGGGAGGCCAAGGTGGCTAAGGCATCCGCAAACCCGTTTCGGTCTCTTGGCAAGTAATGGAAGGTGACCTCTTCGAATTGTGTGATGAGGTCCTCTATACAGCATGGTATTTTTGCAAGCCCGGGTCTATGGTTTTCCACTTGTTGGAGACTTGGTTGATGATCAAGGCCGAGTCCCCATAAACTTCGAGTTTCGGACATTCCTCTCGAGTGCGGCTTGTAGTCCAAGAAATAAGCAGCTTCATATTCGGCGGCATTGTTGGTTACCTCGAAATTGAGCTTTATAGCAATTGGGGTGTGCTCGCCCTTGGGATCCACCAAGAGCATACCGATGCCGTTTCCTTTGGTTGGCCGCTCCGTCAAAGAACAAGCTTGCCATCGGTTTTCGCCTTCGATTGCGAAGATTCCCTCGTCTCGGAAATTGTGGTTCAGTGGCCTCGAGCCTCGTCGCTGGGAAATCACCTTGTTCACCCATGGCCCGTCCCTTGATTGATTTTTGGTTTACGTACTTGATGTCAAATTCCGCCAGAAGAAAGACCATTTGGCGAGCCTCATTGACAGAGATGGTTTGTCGAAGAGGTACTGACCGGGTCCATTTTGGAAACCAAGTGTATCGTGTGCGATCGCATGTAGTGCCGTAGTTTCCCGACAACCCATACCAGTAGCCGCGCAGTTTTCTCGAGGGCCGAGTAATTGAGTTCGCCGCCTTGAAACTTTCGACCGACGAAGTAGATGGCGTTTCGACCCGTGACTCTTTCTTTTCTTGACAGAGCATGGCTCCAACCGCGTGCCTGGCCACGCTTAGGTATAGCAACAAAGTGGCTTTTCCTCGTGGGGAGGACAGAGAATCGGAGGACTCACAAGGTATGCTTTTATTTTTTCAAAGGCATCTTGGCATTCCGAGTTCCATTCGATGTCGGCGTTCTTCTTCATCGCCTTGAAGATTGGCTCGCACATAGAGGTCAATTGTCGACGAAGCGCCGATATATTGCAGTAGCGGCCCATGAAGCTTTTCACCTCTCGTCCGAGTTTGCGGTGGTCTCATCTCGATGATAGCCTTGATCTTTGAGGATCCACCTCGATGCCTCTCTCGGTGACCATGTATCCCAAAACCTTGCTCGCTAACCCCAAATGTGCATTTGGCGTGGGTTAAGCCTCATTGAGTGTTTTCTGAGGCGATCAAGAATTTTCTCAGTCTCGTGAGGTGTTGTCCGTCCGATCCCTTTGAGTGAACGATCATGTCATCGACGTACACTTCGATCTCTTTGTGGATCATATCGTGGAAGAGGGCGGTTGTCCGCCCGTCGTAGGTAGCCCCGCCGTTCTTTAGTCCGAACGGCATTAATGTAGCAAGAGGTTCCCTGTGGGGGTTGTGAAAGCCGTCTTTTCTTGGTCTTCTTCGGCCATCTTGATCTGATTGTAGCCAAAAACCGTCCACGAAGGACTTGACTTCGAAATTGGTCAGAGTGTCTACCAACATGTCGATGTTGGGTAGTGGAAAATCGTCCTTGGGACTTGCTTTGTTGAGATCTCTAAGTCCACGCAACAGCGTACTTTTCCATTGGCCTTGGTGACCGTGACAATATTGGAGAGCCATGTGGGGTACTCGATCACCCCGATGAAGCCGACGCGAGCATTTTTTCGATCTCCTCTTTGACTTGTAAAGACCATTCGGCTTGATTCGGCGTAGCTTTTGCTTGATGGGCTTAGCCTCTGGATTTAAGGGAATCCGGTGCTCTACAATGTTAGGATCTAATCCGGCATGTCTCGGTAAGACCAAGCGAACACGTCCACGAACTCTTTGAGCAAAGGCAGCCAATGCGTCTTGCTCGTGCCGGTGAAGAAACTTCCGATTTGCGTCTCTTTTGGCTCTTCAGCCAGCCTCCCAAATTCACTTTGGTTAAAACCTCCTCGGCAGCTTGGGCCCGGTTTTTCTCTCGTTTGACAACATGCTTAAAGATGTGCTTAATGTATTGTTCATTTAATGTGTCCGCTTTCTTTATCAAGTGAATCGTTATTAACTCGTTTGTGTGTTAGTTAATTTATCGCTTGTTAAAGATGCAATGAGAGGATACTCGGAAAGATCGAAGCATTCATTAAGAGCATACGGGAATACATTATTGGCAATGAGTTCGTAATCTTCCGGCGTGAGGCCATCGATGACTCGAGAGACTCAAATTCAAAGCTAATGGACTCAGATGAGTTTTGACACTAGACTCTAGGACTCGAGGGGTCGACCAAGTTGTTCGATCATGTCCTTTTTGGCCGGGCAAAGGTCCGGAGAATGTGGCCCAGCTTATTGAGTGGCAATGAGCTTGATAGGAGATGGGGCTTGAAAGGCTTTATGTCACCGTTCCCGATCATTGCTATCACAGAGTTATCGAAACAAAATCGATTAGATCCGGCATCTCGATTTCTTCTTTGAAGAGCAGTGAGCAAGGGTTCGTCCCAAGCATCGTCTCGCGGAGTCTCTTGCTTTTGTCTTGGGCATTACTAGCTCGAATGCGTACTCGTCCCGCTTGTTGAAGGCGGGAGTGTTGACAGAGAGTTTTTCGAGTTCTTCCGCCAAAGAGGGGGTTTTCCGAACCAAAATTCATTGTGAATAGTGGTGGTTGCGGATCCCGGCAGGGGCGGTGTGTCGAGGAATGCTCTTCGGACAGGATTTGGCTTGAGGCCTCCGAATCTTGCCAGTTCCGCCGGAGCTTGTCCATGGTTGTCGGCCGCCTTTGTTTGGCGCCGATTAACTCTGTTCCCTTTTCTCGGATCTTCTTCCAAGTTGCCGCCTTCCTTGTGAAGTACTTGGGTCATGTCGAAGCCGTAAGGACGAAGATCGGAGATTGCGTGCAAGCCTCTTTTGTTATCCGTGGAGCGTTTCGTGCAGCTCGCTTGTCCTCCGCAATGTGTTCGGGAGTAGGAGAGTATCCTGTGCCGTGCAGGTATTCTCGTTCTTTGATATTGATGATCCGTTGAGTGCCCCGATGGCGTTTTCCCAAACCGAGCCCCGGATGTAGTTCATGTGCTTCATCATTTTCATCGGGGAGGGATCTTGTCCCAAATCAAAGGCGTGTCTATGTGGCACACTTGGGCCTTTGGGCTTTCGATGGTGAACCCCGTTAGCATCATGCCATCATCGTCGGGTTTGATTTCTAAGACCGGGACGCCGTTGGTATCGGTCCTTTCGTGACTATGCCGTCGCCGTAGATGATGGTCGATCTGTTCCTTGGACGAACTTACGCACCGATGGAGAGTGGATGCCACCCCATTGATCCGATGTAGCCAAGGGCGTCCCAAAATGGCAAAGTGAAGGTGATTGGGATGTCGATGACTTGGAAGTCTGTCGGGACCATTTGTTTTCCGAACCACAAGTTCAAGGTGGCTATTCCCAAGACTGGGCGGGATGTTGAGTCGTATGCCTTGATTGCCTGAGTCGAGGGTTTTAGATCGCTTGCTTTGATCCCTAGCAAATCCATCATTTTGGCCGGAAGGACGTTCATGGATGATCCTCCATCTACCAACACCCGAGGGAGACGGCGCTCGTCCGGTTGAACCGTTATGTAGAGAGGCTCGTTGTGGTCGCCCCAAATTTTGGAAGATCGAGCTCGTGGAAGGTGATGATATTGCCGTAATTGACGTTGCCAATCATCCGAACCGCTTCATCGTGTGTCACCGTGATGGGAACCATGGTCCGGGCCAGCTTTCTTCCAACTTGAGCTTGTGCGGGTAAGATGAAGTGAGTAAGGACCAGAGTGAGATGTTAGCCTCGAGTGCGCTTGAGCCGTGTCAAGACAGGATCTTCAACCTTCGGGGTCCAAGGTTTCAGCCTTCTTTGGCGTAGGGCCCTTTTCGCCCGTGGCTCGTGTATGGCCGGCCTTTTGTCCGTCCGTGGAGGATTCACCGGGATTTGACCGAACGTGTCGAACATTCACCTCTCGGACTTGTGGTTTTGCTTGTCTCTCCCGTTTCGGAGTGGGAGGAGCCTCGATTGGCGTAAGGCCGATCGCGCATTTCAATTCGTTCACCGTCATGGCTTTTATCGAAGCATCAATAGTGGCTTTGAGATCTTCCCAAGACAGGGTTGGATTATCTGGACCTTCGGGCCTTCGGTGGCGGTGCGAAGCTCGTCCCACTGATCATGGAGCAAACATTGCCGTGGCCCCGTGCGTAACTAGGCCGGGGAGATTTGCCGGAGTAGATGACATAGTAGTCAAACTTTCCGAGGGTTCTCCAAGGGTTCCGACCGTGGGATCACCGCATTCATACCTCTTTTTCAGTTTTTGTTGAGAAGATAGCTTCTTCTTTCGTCGAGGACGGCCCTCGTTCATGGCATCCCGGAATTCCATTTCCACAAGCACCGCAATCGCAGACGTCCCACCAGATGTGTTCGTTGTTCGGCGGTGGTACCGGACCTCGTGAGGCCGGATGGGCGACTTTCCTCCGGAAGGTCTTGTGGCCTTACGTCATAACCGCATGGCTCGTACGAGGGTAACAGTTGACTTCTCGGGAGACAATGAGAGATGTTAGAGGTCGTAGAGGAGCAGCCATGGCTCGGGAAGCCCTGTGTAGTTGGGTGGCTAAGGTTCCGAAGTGGTGCATGGCACCTTCGATCCAGGCTTGTTGCTCACCTTGACGTTTCTCAATAGCCATGAGGACCTGCCAAACTTCTTCCAGTGTTGGGAAATTTCTTGGGGGTAAGGTCCCGTTCCCATCGTTGTTATCCACTGACTTGGCCATGGGGAATTGACGGACTGTCCTGGTGACAGAGCTGGGAAGGAGGTAGGACCTTCTTGTTTTGACACCGGGAGACGGGTTCCTGGTACTCTCGACCACTCTCTGTTAGCTGGAGGGGGTGACGGGCAAGGTTTAGACACAGGAATGGCCTAACGGGATAGAAGGGGGAAAGCTCACGTGGCATGCGGTTTCCGTTTCTTTTATTTTTGATTTTTTTTTGTTGTTTTAATTTACTTAAAACAGTATTTTCTCAGAATCCTAGGTAGGTTGGAAAAGATTGCTCTTCTTTTTCGCAACTATGCTAGATCCTGGGTCGCCGGAGACCATCTCGTGCGGCTATAAGCCCTCGTTTTGCACCCGTATTTCGACATCCCGGTGGACAGCCCTGTGCGAGGGTCCTATAGTGCAAGCGGTTTCCACCGGCCTAAAAGAAAAATCGAACCTAAGGACCGAGCTCGTCATGTTCGTTTTGATGCGTTAGCCATGTGAATAGTGAACCGAGCCGGCCACCGAGTCAAGATCGTGTCAAGAGTTCGGCATGACCTTCTCTTTGCTTGCTTGCGCAAGGGATCTCGTGACGTTAGGGCGTTGGCCGGGTCATATCGTCATGGCCGACGTATCAAAGGCGTGATGACATGGTGTCATGCAAGCATGGATGTATATCCGGACGGAACATCGTCTCGGGTGTAGCTTCGGAAATCAAGATCAGTCAAGATTTTAGCATGACCTTTTCATCGCTTTGCTTGCGCAAGGGATCTTGAGTTCCGAGCCTTGACTCGTAAAATGGCCGGCATGGTATATGTATCCAGCCGTATGACACCTGGATCGGGTAAAACCAACCGAGTCCGGACAGAGTGTGACTCAAGACTCAAACGTGTGGTTGACGCTTGGCTAGGATGGGATGTTTGGAATGATCCCGTGCGCGCCCAAGAGGCCTAGGAAGACCAAACGGATCGCAACCGAGACCACTCCGGGTTAAGGGTTGTAGTGTGCGGTGTATCCGAGGCAAAGAGTGCGCATAGTGTGCGGTGTAACCGAGGCAAAGAAGCAGTGAGTAGAGTGCGGTGTAACCGAGGCAAGAAGGCGCGTAGTGTGCGGTCTCTAAAATTCTTTTTCTCGAGTAAAATAGAAGTTTTTGAAGAATTTTAAATGTATGCACAGTATGTATATTGATGCATTTTTTTTGTATTTTTATTTTTTTGTAAAATAAAAACGAAGCACGTGCACACACACACAACAGCTTAAAGGAAGGGGTAAAATGAAAGTTTGACCCTCATCATCGTTTTAAAATCTTTTGTTTTGTTTAAAAGTTTTTAAAACAAAATTTCCTCAATGAGTCGCCAACCGAAATTACCCGGATCCGGCTCGCGCGGAGCCTCGGCATCTCGCATTCGTCGCCGTTCGGGAAGTCGCCCGGATCCGAGAGGCAAGACAATCGCGCCCTAAGATCCGGCTTATTCCGTTTTAGCGTTGCGTGTTAGAGGTGTCTCGCCGTTTTGCTTTCGCATTTTGTAGAGTCGCCACGCCGTTTTTATTAAGCCCAAAACATTGAAAAGGGCATCCGCTTTAAAGATAAATTTTAAACTGTTTTTGTGTGATGAGATTTTGAGTTCGGAGGTCGATGACTCCCGGAAGAGAATATTAGAATATTAGAGCTCACCCGAGTAGCCTCGTAAAACGAGTCTTTCTGGATACCCCTAATATCCTTTAAATGTTGTGTGTGTGTGTGTGTGCTTTTAAAAATGCATCTTTGCCGTATCGGATGTCTACATTGTATTGAAATGTATTGAAATAGAATAGGAAGGAAGCCTTACCAATGTTGGTTCGTGTCTGTCTTCCGCAGGGAATAGTGTTTGAGGCCTGGAGTAGCGTTCCGGATTGCTTCGTGGATGCCGGTTGTCCGCGGACGAGTTTCGGCGTGAGCTGAAACTGTAGGCTGCGTTTGGGCAGAGGTTCGGCCTGCGTGGGGATCGTCGGGATCAGTCGCGCAGAGGTTCGGCAAGGTTTGGGATCGCCGGTTTGACTCGGAGAGAGCCGGGACACCGTGGGACAGACTGTGCAAGGCCTCTGAGTACCACGAGGGGCCTCAGAGTACCTCGAGAGTGCCTCGGGCAGCGCGGGAGCGTCTCGGGAGCGCTCGGAGAGGCTTCTGAGCACCTCGAGGGGGCTCGGAAGGCCTCGGAAGGATCCGAAGGGGCCGGAATGCCTCGAAAGGTCTTAGAAGGGGAGCCGAAGGCTTAGGGAGGAAGAGAGAAGTGGGAGGTGTGTCAAAATGAGGAGGGGGAGCCCTCTATTTATAGTAAAAATTTCGGAGCAAAGAGGTCCGTACGGACCTTCTTGGTTATCCGTAATTTTGGATTTCCTCGATTTGAGGGAATCCGCAATGATGGAGAATATTCTCGAATGATGATGTCCCCCATGCAAGAAGGTCCGTACGGACCATCTTGCATGCAAAGAGGTCCGTACGGACCAACTCGCAGGAAGTCATCATTTCTTCCGGGATGTGAGGGAATATGGTGGACTTTAAGGGGATTTAGTAATCATTGAAACAAAGAGGTCCGTACGGACCATAATTGCTTTTCTGATTTCCTGAAAATTCCCAAAAGGTCCTTTGTCCCTTTATCCCAGAAAGGCTCCTCCCTTGGTTTGGTTGGGGGTTTGAGAGGGTTTTGAGAGGGTTTTGAGTGAGAGAGGTCTCTGAGACTGCGTGGATGAGTCTACGGTGTTTCCCGTGTGCTTGAAAGGGAGTGATCCAGATTGGGGTACTTACAACAGTTCGTCGGTAAGGCACATAGGCGGTGAGGTAGCTTACCGGTTAGGTGCAATGACCGGTTAGATAGAACTTACATCGGTTAGGAAACCATCGGTTAGGGACACCACTTACCGGTCAGGTGTGTCGATTAGAGGACCGGTTAGGGGTGTCTTGCCTTACCGGTTAGGAGCACCGGTAAACGAGCACTTGCAAGCAACGGTAAGAGAGAGAAACCACCTTGATCTAGTTGATAGCTTACACAGATATCAAAGTTAGCACAAAATATTAACGAATATCAATCATGCCTAGTTCTCTCTAAGGAATTCGAATCTTTTAATATCCAAGGGTTTTGTCAAGATATCTGCTAATTGATAATCAGTATGAACTTTTAAAAGAACGATGTTACCCTTTTCAACATGATCCTTGAGGAAATGATATTTGATGTCTATGTGCTTAGTCTTTGAGTGCATCACAGGATTGTTGGAGACTGAGATGGCTGAGGTGTTATCACAATAGATAGGGCATACTTCTTGGGGAATTTTATAGTCCACTAGTTGTTGCTTCATCCATAGGATTTGTGAACAGCAACTCCCAGCAGCTATGTACTCAGCTTCAGTCGTAGAAGTGGAAATTGATGCTTGTTTCTTGCACGACCAGGAAACCAATCGGTTACCTAGAAATTGACAAGTTCCACTAGTACTTTTCCTGGTGACCCTACAAGCTGCAAAATCAGTATCTGAATAGCCAATTAGTGTAAATGATGAATCTTTTGGATACCACAAACCTAAGTTAGCAGTTCCCACAAGATATCTAATAATTCTTTTAACAGCTTGTAAATGAGATTCTCTAGGGTCATCTTGAAATCTAGCACATACACATACGACAAACATGATATCTGGCCTACTTGCGGTTAAGTAAAGTAGAGATACTATCATACCTTGGTAGAGTGTCATATCTACTTTCTTACCGGATTCATCTTTGTCCAGGTGGACATTGGTGGCCATTGGAGTGCTTTGAGGATGAGTAGAGTCAAGACCAAATTTCTTGATTAAATCTTTGGTATATTTGGCTTGATTGATAAAGATACCTTCTTGGGTTTGCTTGACTTGAAGTCCAAGGAAGAATGTTAGCTCACCCATCATGCTCATCTCAAATTTGCTCTTCATAAGCTTCTCAAATCTCTTGCACAATTTTTCGTTAGTAGATCCAAAAATTATGTCATCAACATATATTTGAACTAACAATGAGTGACCATTATGCTTTGCAATAAATAAAGTGGTGTCGATTTTACCTCGTTCGAACTTCTCACTAAGTAGGAATTTGGAGAGAGTTTCATACCATGCTCGAGGTGCTTGCTTGAGGCCATACAAAGCTTTATTCAATTTGTAGACATGATTAGGCTTCTTGGAATCTTCAAATCCTGGAGGTTGTTCAACATATACAAGCTCTTAAAGTTCACCATTGAGAAAAGCACTTTTCACGTCCATTTGATATAGCTTAAACTCTTTGTAGGCTGCATAGGCAAGGAATAACCTAATGGCTTCTAATCTAGCTACGGGTACAAAGGTCTCATCATAGTCTATGCCTTCTTCCTGTCTATACCCTTTAGCCACTAGTCTAGCCTTGTTTCTAGTTATTTTTCCAGACTCATCCAACTTATTTCTATAGACCCATTTCGTTCCAATCACCGTTTGATCACTAGGTCTAGGCACTAATTCCCAAACTTTACATCTATCAAACTGGTTAAGCTCTTCTTGCATAGCTTCTACCCAGCTGGGGTCATCAAGTGCTTCTTCAGTCTTCTTTGGTTCAATATTGGAGACCATAGCAGAGGAAAATAATCTATGTTGTTCCTCCATGCTTCTTAATTGGCCTCTAGTCATTCTAGGTCCAAAGACATCACCAATTACATTTCCAAGGGATGATCTCTAACTGTTCTCACTTCCCTAGGTAGATCTTGCCTGACCGATTCTTGTCTTAGGTTTTCTAATAGAGGAGTAGAATCGGCTAAGGGAGGTATGACCGGTAAGGGAGATCGATTAGGAGAGGGTGATGCTGACTGATGGTGGTGATCGGTAACTGGAGAGGTAAACGGTAAGTTAATGGGTGAAATTGGTTCAGCTTCAGATGGTGAATTAGGAATGGAAACATGAGGACTAGTTGGAAGAGGATCGGTTAGCTGGGTTCGTACATTGGATTGCCTAACCGATTGAGGAAAGAAAGAGTCATCAACTAGGTCTCTACAGGTTACACCACTAGAGGCTGAAGGCTGAGCTGGAGGTTGATTTGCATTGTTGCTGGTGGATTGATTAGAATTTTGATTACTTGTTTCACCTGTCTCAAAAACACTTGAACTATCAGTACTATTTGGAGTCTTATCAGACTCTAGCAAATCAAATTCATCAAAAGTAACATGAACAGATTCAACAATTTTCAACAACCATTTATTAAAAACTCTAAATGCCTTACTGTGCTTGGCGTATCCCACAAAGATACCTTCATCAGCTTTTTCATCAAATTTACCTCGGCGCTCTTTACCGTTGTAAAGTACATAGCATTTGCAGCCGAAGATCTTGAAGAAACCAATGTTGGGAATTCTGCCACGCCATAGCTCGTAAGGGGTCTTGTTGTGAAACTTGTTGACAAAGATCTATTCTGGGTGAAGCAGGATGTATGGATAGCTTTGGCCCAAAAATACTTGGGAAGCCTAGCTTCGGATATCATTGTTTTTCCAGCTTCGATCAATGTTCTGTTCTTCCTCTCAACTACACCATTTTGTTGCGGTGTTCCAGCAGCTGAGAAATTATGATCTATTCCATGATCATCACAGTACTGAGCGATTCCATTATTTTTGAATTCTGTTCCATTATCTGATCTCATACTGATGATGTCACACTCTTTTTGGGTTTGAAGTAGACGAAACAATCTGGTAGCAACTTCATATGTATCATCCTTTGAAGCAAAAGTCTCTACCCATGTATATCTCGAGAAGTCATCTACAACAACCAAAGCATATCTGCTACCCCCTAAACTGGCAGTAGTTGTGGGGCCAAACAGATCCATATGTAGCAACTGGAGGCATCTAGAGGTGGACATGCAGGGCTTGTTGTGGAAAGATTCTTTATGCTGTTTTCCTAACTGACAGGCTCTGCATTTCCTATCGTGATTGGCAGACACTTGAGGTAAGCCGGCAACTAGATTTTGATTAGCCAACTTGGATAGGTATTTGAAATTCAAGTGACTGAGTCTCTTATGCCATAGCCAGGAATTCTCACTGATGTTCTTAGCTACAAAACAAACATTAGTAACATTCGAAACATTGTTTAAATCGATAGCATATACGTTACCTTTTCTGTATCCAGTGAGAAGTGTTTCACCTGTAGCAATGTCTTTCACATAGCAATTGGAAGAATTGAAAACACAATGCATACCTTTATCACAGAATTGTGATATAGAGAGAAGGTTATGTTTCAGACCATCCACCAAAGATACCTTCTGTACAACAACTGTACCTCTTTTGATGGATCCACGATCGATAATTTTACCCTTTGCGTTGTCACCAAAGACAGCTGGAGGACCAGATGCTTCTTCAAGATCGGTTAGGAGATCGGCATGTCCAGTCATATGCCTAGAGCAACCACTGTCCATAATCCAAACATCCTTACCGGCATCGGTTGAGGCCATTAAGCATTCCTGAAATAAAACAGTAAGCTTATGGTCCCCCTTCTTCTTTTGGGTCTAAAGAGTTATTTCCTCTTTGGCAACCATACCTGGCCACCACCTGAGATTTTAGACTCAGTGGGTCCAGATAGGTGCTTCAAGAGGCATTCATAAGCCTTGTGACCAATAAAACCACAATTTGTACATTTATTCGAAGATGGCTAAGAGGGCTTAGATGAGTTGATGTTTAATTTGGCTATTGCTTCAGAGGAGTTTACGGATTGAGCAGAAACAGATCCTTTGGGGACGAAGGTGATGGATTTAGCTTTGTTGGCCGGTTGCGTTGGTTTGGAAAATCCTTTACCGGTTGGGGAGCCCTCACTGGTTGGTTGACCGGTGACTGTTGTCTGACCGGTCGGACCCTTATCGTTGATGGCTTCCTTACCTGCAACATGGTCAACAATTTTAATTCCACCTTTGCTGTTACCATCACTGAGTGGAACATATTGTCTTAGCTCAGGATCAGCTACCTCGGTCCATTGGGATTTGTTTTTGCCCAAATAAGCCTTCATCTGTTCCCGCCCCTTGGGATAGGTGTATGGGACAGCTTTGAAAGGTTTAGTTAACTCTCTCTTAATCAATTTGGATTGAGCATCATCAAAATTTCCCATCAAATTCTCAGTAACAGACTTGGTAACCGGTTTGTCATAGCTGTCTTTTTCCTTACTGCTGGAGGTAAAGCTTATACCGGTTGTTACATCTCGGTTAGGAGATATCTGATCTTGTATGATAACATCCATAGCAACTCGGGATTTTGAAAATATGTCAATGGTTTTTGAAAGAGAATTATTTCTTGACACAAGATCAGCAATTTGACAAACAAATATATTTAGTCTCTCAGTGAGTTCTTGATTATCTTTCTTCAACTGATCAGACTCTAGCTTACTTTCTTTCAAAATTTTTATTTCAGCTTTCAAAGAGTCATTTTCAGTAGTGATCACTTTAAAATTATCAGCCATAATTTTGTGAGCTTCATTTAATTTTTCAAAATCTGAGAAGAGCTCATTCATCACCTCTGCCATTTCAGACTTTGACATATTGGGCATAGGGTCAACGGTAGGCTGAGAGGGAGAAGGTGATGGTTCAAAATTGGGATCAAAATTTGGTAGTGATGATATCGGTTGAGGGCACGGCTCGGTTAGAGGCTTCAAGAAATGAATCGATCGGGTTTCAAGCATCGGTTGATGAGAGATGATCGGTAAGGCTTGAGCTTGATAGGTCTGTTGAATTGGTTGCATCAGCGGTCTGAGAGAGGGCATGGTTTTACACTGACCATAAAGAGATCCACCTATGTTTTGAATTTTGAAATTATAAGGATTACCTTCATCTGACTTGGAAATAGGAATGGGTTCGTCAAAGTAGGTTAAGGGAGATCTCTTAGGTGGAGTCTGGTCAACATAGGATGATTGTTCATTGGAATTGGGGTGTCTAAAGATAGGAGTCTGTAGGGAGATGGGTTTGTCATAGGTTCCGTCCATAGCAACAAAACTGACATCAGCTTCTTCATCTATGTCAGCATCCTCATTTTCAGAGTCAGTCTCGAACCAAACTGGCATAGCTTTTTCAGTTCCATCTTCGGCAACTAAGCTCTTAGATTTAGATCTAGGGAATTTCTTGAATGGTTTCTTCCTCAAAAATTCATATTTCGATTGAGGGCATTTAGAGGCAAAATGACCGGGTTTTCTACAATTGTAACACACAAGCTCACCTTGGGCATTCTTTCCGTCGGATGAGGTTGAGGTTTGGCCTTTCTTTTGGAGGTTCCCGGATTTTTGGAATGATGAGGATTTGGGTTGGAAGGATTTGCTGTGAGTTTGTTGGGATCTCTTAAACTCTTTGAACTTTCTATAGTTTCTAGCAAAGGCAGCAAATTCATCTTCTTCCTCAAAAATCACATTAGATGGGGTATTGGCTTCAGTTGGTTGAGGCTGAGAGATTGAGGGAGAGTCATTGGTAGTAGGTTGGCTGGTAAGCATAGAAGAACCAGGGAAGATCTCAGTTTGAGCTGGCAGAGATAGATTTTTAAATTGTTTTTGAACTCCACTCAGCCGGTTGAGCTCTTCCTCATATAAAAACAAAGTAGACACAATGTTCTGTATATGATTAACGTTCAAATCACAGCATACTTTCAAAATAGCAACCTTTACATGCCACAAGTCTCCAAGAGAATTGAGGAATCTCATGTTTAGGTCTTTCATAGTGTAAACTCTACCTAAAGATGCACAAGAATTACTCACCTCGCAGAAACGGTCGTACGTTTCCTTTAACGTCTCATTGGGATTCTTCTTGAAGGACTCAAACTCAGCTACACTTTTGTAGAGTCTGTTGTCCTTTGCCACTTGATCTCCTTCAAAGTATCTGAGTAGACTCTGCCACACTTGTTGAGCAGTCTCATAGCATTGTACTTGTTTGTATAGTCTGTCATCAAGTCCGGAGGTTATGATGTGCAAAGCTTTTCTGTCCAAGGAATCACAAAGTTTGTCATCCTCAGTCCATTCTTCACGCGGTTTTGGCACATAGGTTTCATAGACCTCAAAATCTTGTTCAGACGCTCTATCTGCATGATCCATGAGAGGAGTTTTGGGTGCTCTGGTAGCAAGATTGATTTTCAGGGGTGTCATGGGACCATCTCTGACTACAGTAGTTAACCTATCATCTATTGAGTCCAAGTACCGCATGATTCTGTTTTTCCATATTGGAAATTCGTTTTCGTTCAACATGGGAACCGTTGCCAAGTTGTATGATTGCATTATTTTTCCTGCCATTTTGGAATTGGCAATTCAAGCGATTAAGCTTGGAAAAATGATTTTCGAAAATTTTTAGCTCTGATACCAATTGTTAGGTCCCAAATGGTAGGAATCAGGCTAGAGGGGGGGGGGGGTGAATAGCCTGTTTAAAACTTTTTGGTGAAAACTTTTAGACTTTGAAATAATACAATGGCTAACCGGTAAATTGATTTTGCACAACGGATAAAACCGGTAAGGTAAATTTAACAGCCAGGAAGTCAAAAACTCATGCAACAATGACAAGGACAAATTTTATCTTCCAGTAAGACAAACAAGTTAAGCAGTAAGTTGAGTCAATAGGTAGTGACCAGTTGAGAGATTGTCAACCAGTTACTACTACACAACAAGAAATAAACAAACACTCAAGGTAATGACACATTGTTTGAAGAGGTTCACAGTGTTAAATAACTGCTACGTCCTCTACCAAGTTTGGTTAGAACTTGGATTTGTAAAAGTGCACTACTGTATTAATGGATCCTACCTATTACAAGTTGCAAGCCAATGATTGAAGGCTGCCAAAATAAAGGTGACCACTAACGGATCGTGCTACAATAAAGACCAGGTGTTTTCTAGAGATGTGCTCACAAGTTAAGCTGATTTCTCTAGGGTGTTGTGTGTGAATCAATCAATGTGTTCCATGAGTAATCTAGTAAGAGAACACTACATATTGATTGAGGTGCTCAATGTTTAAGTCCTACAGAGATGTCTAGTGAATAAGGGGACTTGCTTTGAATGCTTTGAACTAGTGGATTTGCAGGTTGGTAGTTCAGAGCAGCTCACTCTCAAGGATCATAAATGCACCAACCTTCTTCAATGCTCCGAGGAAACTATTTATAGTGAACTTTAAAAAGGAGCCGTTGTCTTTGAAGAGGTTGAAATGATGACTTGAACTGGCAGGCATTAAATGAGAAGATCCTTAAATTAAATGCCTGAGATTGGATAGAGAGGATTTCCATAGATTAGTTGGGGCGCTGTGAGTACTGGTTACTTGACATTCTCTAAGAAGGTACTGATTTGTTGCAGAGATGTCATGTCAGCATGCTTGCTTTACCAACTTGAGCTAAAGTTGATAGCTGGGTAGTTGGAAGCAATTAATGCATCGGCTAACCAAGGGAAGCTTGATGAGCAAGCCTTAACCGGCAAGGGAGATATCGGCTAGGTAAGATAAGGTGGCCGGTAAGGCATGAATACCGGTTAGAGGTGACAACCGGTAAGACAGCTTCAACAGGTAACTCACATGCTTGGTGGAAATTCTCAGGTCTTCAAGTCTTCAAGGCTTGAGAGAATTACATAATAAAACCACTGGCACATGCACTAAGGGGACCTAACATACATAGAAAAATTCTACTTGATCTAATTAAATTAGGGGTCCAAATTAATGCTTGTTATGATTGGGATTAAGCAATTCTAAATCTAAACATATATTTGACTAACAAGTTGTAATCTGTTTATCATCATTGTAATTGGGATGTGGCCTCCCTTACCAAATGGTTCACAAGTTGTTCTCTCTCAGTTGATCAATAAAACAAAGCACTTAATATGCATTTTATCACATATTTTGTCTCACACAAATTGCACACACGTTTGAACGATTTTTGGATGTTGAACATTGAAAGAATCGTTTATGAGACGTATTGGGTGAACTCTCGGTTCTTCCCAACACGTAACCTGACCCCCGAACCCAAATTCTCTTTTCAAAAGGTTTTCAATGTTTCCTTTAAAACGGCGTGGCGACTCCCATTTTTACTTATATTTTTCGGCGAGCGTACATTCAGGTGGAAGTGCCCAGGCAGACCCTTCCCCTGGACCATCCACTATGGGCTTCGAACTATATACGAGTGGAATTGGCTTTAGGACTCCTACATCACAAGCAGGGCTCTGCCACTTCTCCGATTCGACTGAGACTACCCCTGCTCAACTGGAGGAAGAGATGATTAGAAGAGGGTCTCGGCACCGGAATCCGACGAAAACCTACACCCCGTCTTACTACGATAGGAGGTAGCGAGTTCACTTTTTTTATTAGGATGTAATGAAACTTTGTACTATTAGTTTAGTTTTTATTTTGATGTTTTTATTTGTAATAATTGAAACTTTGTACTACACATTTATGTAGATCTATATGTTATTTGGTTTGGTTTTGGTTGTTATGGTATATTGTACAGGTTTAGTTTTTATTTGGATATTGTACATGTTTAGTGTTATTTGAATGTTTTATATTTGATTTGGTTGTTTACAGCAGGTTGTTTGGTTTGATTGTTTAAAGTTTTGCAGCAGATTTTGGTTTTGGTTTGGTTGTTTGGATTTGGTTTGGTTGATTGCAGGTGGGATTGCTGAAGACTTCTGCTGTTGTGGGATTTTGTTCATTTGAAATCGCTACACCGTGTAGCGATTTTAAATGAACAAGTGCATTTCTTGGATTTCTAGCGTTAGTTTCTGCCAAAAGGGAGCGTCCGCTCCCAAGCTGCCTGGAATTGATAGTTTCTTTCTGGAATCTTGCCAAACATAAACTGAAACTTAAAACTTATGATTATTTTTATGATGGCTGAGAGAAAGAGAGAAAGGTGACTGAGAGAAAGAGAGAAAGGTAATGAATGAATGACATTCACGGGTTTTAATTATTTTTATGATGGATAAAAACTGAACTTTGGAGCCGGAAAGTGGCATTCTTCTCGACTTTAAACTCGCTACACCGTGTAGCGAGTTTCATTAAAGTTGAATTAAACACGCTACACGGTAGCGATTTCAACTTTAATGAAACTCGCTACACGGTGTAGCGAGTTTAAGCCAAATATTGTCCCCCCAATAATTTCCTTCAATTCAAACATTTCTTATTTCCATTTTTTCGTTATGCGAAGGTATTTTGAGCAATAAATATAGGTTAATTTAGTTATCATAATGAATATCTAAAAATTGTTACTTGTAGTACATATAATGGTGTATCAATAACAACTTTTAGAATTTTAATTTGGATAATTAAATCAACTTCAAATTATTGCTCAAAATACCTTCTTACTAACATCAATTTTTTTTTTTTTTGCATGTGTTAAAAAAATAATGACAAGTTGCTCAATTATGTTTTTGTTTAAAATATTTTTTTTTACATGTGTTAAAATAAACGATGACATAAAGTTGCTTTGAATTATGTTTTTTGTTTAAAATATTTTTTTTACAAGTGGGACGGAGAGGTATTAATATATTCAATTCTTCTTCATAAATTATGTTTATGTTTAAAACTTTTTTTTATATGTGTTAAAAAATATGTCATGAATAATTGCAACAAAACCAAACACAACTATACAAAATAATTTTAAAAAATCTAAAATTACATCAAAAAATAAATATTATCAAGTTAGTGGCCACATTTCGGCCACATAGAAAATCTTACATTAATTCATTAAAACATTTAGGAAATTCATATAAACCAAAATGAACTTAAAAAGTCACTTAACTTCACGAGGTTGTGAGAAACGCGTTTCTCCATAATCATGAAACGCGTTTTAATAGCCGAAGCTATACGTTTGATAACCGTAAGAAAATTTTACGGATGATATTCGATGCCGAAAAGGATTACGGATATCCAGGTAACTTGGAAGCGGATATCCGTAAGCCTTTGGCGGATATCCGAGATAAAATAAACTGATTTGAAGTCAAATCCAAAATTGCTTTTTTGGATATCCGAGAAAACCTTAAATATATCAACCATCGAATGAATATCCGTAAACATTTGAAAGTTTCGGATATTCAAAGGTTCGGATATCCGAAACTCCTTTCAAATGTATATCCGTAAATCATAAATGAATATCCGTAAACATTTTGAAAGTTTCGGATATCATTTTGAAGGTTTCTTCGATATCACTTTCATAAGCTGGATATCCTTTCAATTACGGATATCCGTAACGATGTCTTTCAGACCGAGCATATGGCAACAAGTACGGGACAAGGTCATAGTCAATACGAAAAAGTTTCGGATATCCATTCAAAAGGTTCGATATTCGTAACCCGTTTCTCCATTTCTCCCGAACTTGCTGGAGAGCGCGTTTCCGTAACTTCACCACTTCACTATCCTTAGGAAATACCTGCAAAACAAATGAGTTTAACATTATTTACCATATGATTCCAATAATTCAGCAAAAATAAGAAAATATGTACCTTGAACACATTAGGGAGTGCGATGTTAAGATAACGTCCTGATGATGATTGGATGGGGTGCCAAACAACAACCTAAATATTTCAAAACAAACAATTAGATGAAAGTATTAATGATGATTGCAAATTCACTAATTAATATATCATACCTTCTGAAGTATCAGAACAGAACCAACAGATATATCTTTCCCAAATTCACTCTCAGTCACTTTGTGATGAATGGAAGCTTCAATGGTATCCGTAGGATCCTAATAATTTTATCTCAGTTAGTAACTCAAAACACATTTCACCCATGATAGAAAGCATACTAAGCTCATATCCTAACCTTTAAAGTCACCCAAAGATCACTAAACTCATTTCGTGTACAGGACTTGATAACATCAACAACCTAATAGAACATACATAAATGTAAAAAATCAATCAAATTTACACACATTTAACTATAATTAATCTTGATATTATACCTGATCCACCCTGTCAATAGTATGACATTTCTTCTTGATAGAGCTTAACGGATAATATGTACCCGCTTCAGTGAGAAATTCCATTGTAGAGAGCCAATGACTGTCTTGAAAAGCTTCATCCTTCACCGGATCTTCTATCGCTCTCCGTATATATTCTTGGGTTGCGATCGGTGTTTGTTGTGAAGATAAGTTCTGACGGTCGAAATTTCTCTGACGCATGGCGGACTGTACGACACCGGCGGGATCAGGAATAACACGCGATGAAGAGGAGCATTCACCGCAAAAAAAAATGCTGCTCGTTAGGATTCATTTTTTTTGGTTTAATAGAATTTGAATTGAGAAGATTGAGTGAGGGTTGCTATGAGGATACGAGAGAGAGAGAGAGAGAGAGAGAGAGAGAGAGAGAGAGAGAGAGAGAGAGAGAGAGAGAGAGAGAGAGAGAGAATGAATGAACGGAAAAGCTGGGATGGAGTATTTAATAAAGCTTAACTCGCTACACGGTGTAGCGAGTTTGACTTGGGCATGTCAAACTTGCTACACGGTGTAGCGAGTTTTGTTTAATTAATTGTCCTAATTAATGACCAACAGTCAAACCCTAATTACATAGAACTCGCTACACGGTGTAGCGAGTTTGACCAGCCCAAGTCAAACTCGCTACACGATGTAGCGAGTTAAAAAAAAAGGGACATTTTGGGCAAAACTTTAAACAGTAAGTCATTTTTGAAATTAAAAAAGTAAAAAGGTATTAATTGAGATAAAATTCAATTTATTATAAATCAAATTACCAGGATCTATTGGATTTAATTTTCAAAGGACTAAAACACAAATAAATTAAAAGAACTAAAACACAAATGAATGATTTTTATGGACCAAAAATTTGAATTATTGGGAAATTTAATTTTCAAAGGACAAAAATACAAATGAATTAAAAGGACTAAAACACAAATGATTGTTATTTATGGACCAAAAAGCTGATTTATTGGCAAAAATGGATGAAATTTAAGGATCAAAATGCAAAATATAGGCGAATAAGAGTTTGCCACGTGGCGACGAGTCGCTGAAGCTTGAAATTTCTTCCCTACTTTTTAATATTATATATGGATGGATGGATGGGTAAAAAAGTTCAACCTAATTAATTATATGTGATGTTTATTTTTGAGACAAAATATTAAAAACCATTACTGTATTTCCAGGAATGGTGGGGGATTAGAAAAACATAAAATCAAGCTTAATTGCTGTGCGCTATTGTGGCTTTGTGTCATTAATTAACTCATTGACTCGAGTCAAATAAAATAAAAATAAAAGATTACACATTCCGTTTCAGAGTTAAGGTTTTTAGTTTGATTTTGATACAAAAATTAAGAAAAAAGTAAATATTGAATTATGAAAAAGTAAAGTTGGAGAAAGAAAGTGGGTAGAAAATTTTTGTTTTTAGAATAAAGTGGGTCTCATCATTCATTTTAGGATAATAAAGCAATTAAAAATTTTAAATTGAGATATTACTATTAAAAAGCGAAAGTAAAAATCTTAAGGGTGTGCTCCCGAGTTCAAAAAATGAGAAAAGGAAAGGAAGTGGGAAGAAAAATGTCTTAATAAATTTTCCTTCCGGGAAAGTTGTAAGGTTCCCGAAGGTTTTTTAAGGGAATAAGTGGAAGGAAAGTGAATTTTTTTTTTTAAGTGGATTTTCTCTCCCTCACTGCACTTTTATTTCAAAAGTGAGAGGAATTGAAAGGAAAGAAATTTTATTAACAAATCTTTTTGCTATACCTTTTATTTTTACCCATTCAAATATAACATTTATTTCTTTAACTCTTTTTCATTAAGGGTATAAATATAATTTAATTTAATTTTCTAATATCCTCTTTCTTTTTAACTTAGGAGCAAATATCTTGAAAATATTAAATTTCCTCTCTCCTCTTCTTTTCTTTTTTCCTTCCCTTCTCTTTTCTCCTCTTCCTCCTCTCTTCTCTTTTCTCTCCTCTCCCTCTCCTCTCCCTCTCCTCTCGCCTTTCTTTTCTGCTCTTTCTTTAAAACTCGGGAGAATTGTACCCTGCAAGGGTTCGACTTAGAGTTTTGTGTAGGAGGAAAGGTGGGGGAAAGAAATGGAGGCTCACTTCACCATCTCCAATCCTCCCACATTTGGGAGGATTGGAAGAGAGGGAAATGAGACCAAAAAACTCGAGAGCAGACCCAAAATTGGAACGGAGGGAGTATCATTTATTATTACTAACAAAAGTAGACTAATTAAGAAGGGTTTATGAAGGGTTCTTTAATTCTTTCTTTGTTTGGACCAAAACTGCCCATTCCATTCAATTCAGTCCCTCCCTCCTTCCTTTCTCTCTGTCCATTTATTTACACTGTGGGTAATGAACGCACAGTAGCCACCTTCCCCTTCCTCCGCAATGAATCCGGATCCCCAAATCCGTACCCGGTCGCATACCCGAACCCGTTCTCGCCGCTTCTCCGCCTGTTACCGTCACCCTGCCCAACCTGTCACCGGATTCTGCCCTTTATGCTTGCACGACCGCCTCGCCGGCCTCGACTCTATCGATTCTCCGGAACCGGCCGAATCTGCTGCTGGAGAGCAATGCCGATGCCTCTTCTTCCTCCTTGAGGCAGCTCCGTCGTAGCAAATCTGTTATTGCGGGTCGATGCGAGGTTGCTGCTGGGGCATCGGATCAGCGGCGGAGGTCGTGCGACGTTAGGGTTAGTAGTACGTTGTCGGATCTGTTCGGTCGTGATGATGTGGTTAAAGAAGTTGAAAAGGAGGTTGGAATTGAGTCGAGGAACTTAGGTTTTGACAATGGCGGGGGATCAGGATTGCGGATGAGGTAATGGCGGCGTCAGAATTCGATGGGGTGATTTGATTGGAGAGGAGCTGAAGACAATGAAAGAGCACATCGATCTCGAGTGTCGGAGTAGTAGGAAGAGCAATATGCGAGACTTGAGAGAAATTGCTGGGAATTTGTTGGGAGCGGCTTCAGTTTTTAGTAACAAGTTGAAGAAATGGAGGCAAAAGGAGAAATTGAAGAGAATAGGTGGATATAATGGCGGTGTAACTGAGCGGCAGGTGGTGGCAGGTAACAATTTGCAGTCTGAGGTTGCTGATTATGGATTTGGCCGGAGATCTTGTGATACTGAACCTAGGTTTTCGATTGATGCTAATCGAATGTCTGTAGATGATTCGCGGTTCTCTTTTGATGAGGCGAGGGCTTCTTGGGATGGTTATTTGATTGCTAGAACAATTCCTAAGCTTACTCCAATGCTCTCTGTTGTTGACAATGTGATGTTAGGGTCTATAGAATAGGATTGATAATTTGCAAATGGAAGTGATCAATGAAAGATATGAGGAAATTCCGGTGAATTAGGAGCACTCAAATTCTGACTCTTCGTAGTCCATCTAATAAACAGTAGTTCCTGATCGATCTAGTTCTATCAAGAGTTCTACTAAAAGGAGTTGGGATCAAGAAAGGTGATGAATTGGGCCGTATTTCGAATGCTAAGGTGTCTCCTACAAATGATGTTATTTTCACGGAACCAAGCTGGTAATTACAGAGAGGGAAGTTGAAAGATTGGCACTTGAATTCTCTTAAGCATGGGGATTTGGAAAATGTCGAGTCTATTTCTTTGGCAACTGGCAGTGGTTCGAATGGGTTCAAAAACCTTCGACTAGTAAAATGGCATAGCAAAGTATACTGCACTCTTTTTGGGTCATATAGCCACAGAGTTTGATGAGGAAGATGGGAAAAGAGGGTCCTGAAAAGCTAGGCAGCGAAAAATGATGGAGTTACAAAAGGGATTCCTAATGGGAAGCTTATTAAGTAGCAGTAGTGTTGTTAGTTCTAGGATGGGCCATGACATGGATTGGGTCATATGGAAGTGCCCGGGAGGACTGTTTCAAAAAGGGTGGAGAGGAGTTTGTGTTGGAGAGGAACACGAGTGGAAGGCATTCAATGAGTGATCTTGATAGCGGCTTATTAAGGTTCCACTTGACACCCTTTAGAAACTACCTAGCAAGAGTAAATCTGGAAAAAATGGGGGTTAAAAAACTGCGCCTGCTATGGCGCCCAGGAATGGCATACTACTGAATTAGTTTTGAAGGTACTACTCCATATTATTCTTCTCCAGCGAAGTATGCTTTTGTAGAGTCTGTTGATTGCTTCTAGTTTGTCACTTCCTTTGTGCTTATATTCTCTTTCAATAACGCGTTATGACAGAAATTTAAGTTTTACTTTTGTGTTAATATTGTTCAGCAATAATCTTATGTGGCAAAAGATACTTCTTAAAGGATTGGCAAAAAATAAAGTATTGTTGCCAATGAAGAACGACACCTGGCTGCTATTATTAGCTAATGTGTATAAATTTCTATTCTGATGTTCGTGTGATGGTCTGTCTTGATCCCTACTAATTTCAGTGATTGGTAAAGTCTGTCTTTGCATAGATAGCTGTTTATCGGCCTGTGAGAAGCAAATGTAGCCTCCACATCTAGGAGCCATCTTTATCTTTTGATAATTATCTTTAATATGTTTGTCAGCAGTGGCATTGCTTAGCTGTAATTTGAGGGGTTGATTACTGACATTTAAAGGTCTCAATCCCGTCTTCTGTTTGATGTGTTTGCGGCGTGCAAAAATTCTATTGTGGTTTTAAGAGGAATATCAATCACGAGTTAGTTGTCTATACTGCCTGAGATCTTAGGTAGAGTTGACATTTTCTTGCTTACCAATAGTTGGATTCTTCTGTTTTTAACACCGGACACCCTTAGGCTGGGTGTGTGTCTTAGTCCATTGTGCTGCTTAGAAACTGTGGATCCAAATTTGTCTAAACTAGGATGATTGGAACTTGAGGGTGGATTATAGGCAACGTCAGAATTGTCTGACATGCTGATGTTTAGTATCTTTCATTTGAGAAATTTTAATTGTTTTCAATTTTATTCAGCTATCCACTTGCTAGAAATTTATCCTTACCCTCCTCCTCATCCCTGTTAGAGGATAATATGTGCTTGCTAAGACAAGGTTGGATTCTCTCTCTCTCTCTCTTGCAGAAACACATACAAGCAGAAACACAAAACATACGAGGATATACGTTATGGTTTAACTAGCTGCTGCCACTCATCATCCAAGGATCGGATGAACCAACTCCAAAACTGATGCTTACCATTATGTCTCTCGCCTGCAAGTGGAACTCAAAAGTTTCCATTTTCCATGTCCAATGGCAATGCACAGGGAGCAGAGGCGGACACATTCTTTACCAAAATTCAATGAAAATACCAAGGTCTGTTCTGTATGTGGAATATAATTTATGCACATTTGGAAATGGGTCCGCCACAAGGGAGCTATCGTTGTTTTAATCACATTCAGTCCATCCAATATATATATATATATATATATATATATATATATATATATATATATATATATATATATATATATACTCCCTCCGTCTACGAAAGATTGTCGATTTAGCCATTTTCGAGCACGTAAAAAGTATGTCCCAGTTTCTAAACTTTGGCATGAATGTTAGTGCCCGAACCTCTTACCAGGTAAGAAAAAGGTGAAGGCTCTCTTTTTAATAATTACTGAAAATGTATAACAAAGAATAATCTTTTTAGGGACCAGGAGGGAGTGTATATATATATATATATATATATATATATATATATATATATATATGCTGAGTATTTTCAAATACAATTTGCTGTAGCTTTTCTAGGATACTTGTCATGTTCTTTGTTTACAAGATATCCGAACTTGCAAAAGAGTGCAATGCTTTCTTTTTGAGTGAAAATAACGAGAGTTGGAATCACGTGTACACGACTTTCATGTACCATATCTTGTACAAATAGTACCATATCTCCGAGGAATGGGCAAAAAAAAAAAAAAAAAAAAAAAAAAGTAGTGATTCAACAGTTTATACATTATTATTGATGACATTTGTTGATCCTAATTATTCAATAACCACCGATGAATCACCTTTTATCCGAATGGGTTTTCAGAATAGATAGAGCATTCACAGATTTCCTAAAATGGTAATAAATGTGGGCTCTATACTGTCAATCCCACTAATCGGCTTTTTTAATTCGTGTTTCATGAAAATGGTGAAGCATCGGACGGGGCGAGGAGTATATTTCACAACTTAATCTTTGATCATCTTTTTATTATGAAATAATAATTTGTCTCAAATTCCAAAAAAAATATTATTGATTCATCATTAGAATTAGAATGTGATATTATGAGCTAATATAAAATAAAGTATTCCCTCCGTCCCAAAATGTTTGTCCCATTTGACTTTTTTGTTGAACTTTGACCACAAATATATGACAATTTAATTATGTTCATGAAATTCTAAAAATTTCTATTGATTCACCATTAATAATTTTATCAACAACAACTTTTAGAATTTCATGAACATGATTAATCTCTCATAAATTTGTGATCAAAGCTCAACAAAAAAGTTAAATGGGACAACATGCATTTTGGGACGGAGGGAGTATTTAGTTATTTAACTATCAACTTATTAAATTTTATTTAACACGCTGGGTATTATTTCCTCCTCGAAAATGATCTTTCCAATTTTTACATTGTTAACTGAATGTATTGAGCAATAATATTAGATTAATTTTTATTATCCATGAACATCTAAAAAATATTATTAATAATATTTATAATTGGTGCATGGATAACATGTTTTATTAGTGTAACCTGAATTTATTACTTAAATACCTTCGTTCGTATTGAATATAAAAACCTCAAGTAATTTTCAGAATGGTTCTTTAATGGATTCCACATATTTCAAAAATGGTGAACGACTTGCATAAAATAACAAAAGTAAAAGAGCTACCTTTTACTAAAAAGCCCTTTAGAAATTTCCACAATGACAAAAAAAAACTCTTGACAACATTTTAATTAAAATAAGTTGACAGAAAATTCAATAAGAAATGCTGAATTTTCAATTAAACTTGGAAAAAAGAAAAACTATCTTCATAAACTTGTAAATTGCTATTGAAAAGTGAAAACTCACACACCCTATTATATTGCATTGCAAGTCTAAGTGTGAATTATAGTTTGTTGTATGATGACAAATAAAGCTTAAGCTTTATAGCTAATGCGCAACACATAATTGCAGAGCAAGATTACCAGAATATTTTGGTACATCTGAATCTCGGTTTAAGAAAAGAATCTAAGTACAAGACGCAATGAAAGAAAACTAATCACATCAGTTGAAGCCAGGTTTCACAATCTCATTTTCTACCTACAAACTAACGAAAGCAGTGCAAGTGTCTCAGTTGCACTTATGACCAAAATATGGTTTCTTATCTACCAAAATCATTGTCTATTGATATCAAAAAATATTCTATTTTGTGTGTATAGCTACTAACAAGGGACTGCAAGTATATATCATCTCCTCCCACTCAAGTACTTTTTCTTCACAACTTCGTTACCTGATGATGATGATGAGGCCTCTCCCTCTCCCTCTCCCTCTCCCTCTCCTCCTTCATCGTCAGTGTTAACAGCGTAATTGCTTGATCTCATTCGTCTAGGAATATGTATGTTGAAGTAGTAGTCAATAAATGCTTGTCCAATTATCCTCTCTGTTGGAGGTTTTTTACCATGTAGGAATATCGGGTTCGTTTTGATTGTATATTCAAACTTTCCCCTCTCTTCTTTACTCAACAATTTGGCAAATTCTTCTCCCATTTTGTTGAATTTCCATTCATAGAACAACTCATCCAGCTCGTGTACTAGTTTCCTTCTTTTTTCATAAACATGGGTCCGAACACATGTAATAGAGCCAGGTTTTTCGCATGCACAGAAATTAGGTCTCCCTGCTCCAACTCTTTCTCCTATTTCGTCATCTTCGGCTGACCAAACCATGCTTTCCAAACATGACGATTCCGTATCTCCAAAGTAGATGATTCTGAATTCTTTCTTGTTAGGTGGGTCAGTCCAAGCTGGCACATCGGCCTGATAACGTGGTCCCAAAGGAACCCTGCACTTTTTGTCAGAATCTTCAGTAGCTAATTTGAGCATATTATTATTTGGATTCTGACTTTCCTCATCCTTGTCCGGTAGACTTGGCACATCGGCCTGATAACGAGGTCCCAAAGGAACCCTGCACTTTCTGTCAGAATCATCAGAAGCTAATCGGAGCAAATTATTATTTGGCTTCTGAGTTTTCTCGTCCTTGTTTGGTGAGTCTGGATCCATGAGGTTGTTGACGCAGAAGACAATACCAAAATTTATCTGTGCAACATAGAAAAACGGTTTTAGCTAGATCATATTCCTGGTAAAAGATGAACTGAAACTTGCAGACAAAAAACCGGTTTTAGTGATCCAGAACGTAGCGGAGACAATAGATCTATGCGAAAAGAAAAATAAATTGTTGGACCATCTCCTCTACCGAGACAATGGTATGCAAATACTTCCCAGAGGCAATCTGCATATTCAGTTATCTGCACATTTCAATACCACCATTAAACTCAGGTACCCTGATGCAAGAACAGGCAGGCATGTATCCCCCCCTCTCTCTTTCTCCCACTTAAAGAATCCCTGTTTTGATCTTCTCATTTTGGGGGCATTAAATTGATGATTATTCATATCAAAGATCAGTCATTCAGTCGTATAAAATGTGTAAACCTATGTGGATGAAATATCAACAAGTTTCATAATACTGGTAAATAGAATAGATGAACGTCCATTAACTTTGGTTTTCACAAGAAATCAATATGACGATAGGGCCTTTTTGAAAATAATAATAATCTACGACTACTAGGGTCTCGAGTGACACACCGAGGGTGCAATAGTTTCCAAATATCCAATTTGCTATGCTGGGACGAACTCTTCCGACTATCAATTCATGAACCACCTTGTACTTGAAGCTCTTACATCAACTCAAATGTTTTGAAACTAGATTGCCAACAACAAAATCATCATGCAATTTGTCAGTTGTTACTACTTGTAATCTTGATAAATATGTTAAATCGATTTAGTATCTGGCCTACACCAATAAACACCACACGAAGAACTCGTATATTCATGAAAAGAAAAGGAAAAAAAACATGCACTCATAAAGAAACTGATTTATTAAAATCAAGAACTTAATATTTAAGATCGTATTATTTAATTTAACAACAGTTCAATTAGAATAATATCTATTACTTCAGCCAACACTATTCAAGGAATTAAAAGAAATAAAAAAACTCTGCATACTAAATTTTAATTAATAATTGCTTTAATTTAACAACAGTTTTAAGCACAAAATTAAAGTAAGATTAGATTTATGTCAAATCTTGAGAGAGAATTTAAAGTACTCTACAGATTTATTTGATGAACAGAGAATTTAAAGCACCTTTCGCAGAGTAACTTGTACTTCGATCGCCTGAAAATCTTCTCCGATAAATCCGTCCACACCTAACCTTGTCCGTACGTCCTGACACATCCCGAAATAAAAGGAAATTAGTTAAACACAACAATTCAGCAGCGTCGCCGGCAATGTCCACAAACACTTGCATAAAGAAATTATCGTTCGTACTTAATGAACTCTTTTGATTCGATTCGAAAACTAACGCACAGTTTTAATTCAATTCTGTGATACTGAATATTCAAATTCGCAATGACGCTAGGGTTTCTTATTGCAATTTCTTCAGAAAATTCATTAAGGAATGATTCCACAATTGCATGTAAAATAAAAAATGATCAACTCGAAGTGAAATAAAACCCCCAATTCTGAAACCAAATGAATGGAGTTAGAGCGATGGAGAGAAACGACGTGAAGTGGTTGAGTAAATGTGATAAAGAAAGGAGTACCGACTACAGTGATTCTTCCCGGCGATCTTGAACGATTTTCCGATCACCGGAAGTACGGACTTGAAGCTTTTCTGGAATAGAGAAAAGAATGGGAAATACTTACGTACGTAGGCAAAATGAAAAGGAAGAAGATCAAAATGAATGGAGTAATTCGGTATTTATAAACTAGTTTCTGGAAGGTAGTAAAAATAATTTGAATTGCTTAAGCCTATTTTCTTAAGCGCCAAACAAGAGAGTACCAAAAGAAGAAAAATACTAGTACATCTGATGAAGGCCATTTTGGGCTAAAGCCCGTGGACAAAAAAGAGGCTCGCAGCCCGTTAGGCCCGAAGCCCGCCGCCCGTGGACCAAGCCCGTGTCCGGCCCGCCTTCATCACGGTACAGGCCCGGCTGGAATATTGGGTCGACGAGCACGGGCCAAGCCCGCGGGCTTCCAAAGCCCGTTTGCCTATTGTCCGTTTGGCCCGTTTTTTTTTTTTATAATTTATATTTCACATTTGGATAACTAACACCAACAACCTAGTGTCCAAGTGGTAAGCTGCTCCCTAATATTTCATCTCACCCCTGTTCGAATCCCCCATCCCCATTCGGGCTAAAGCCCAGTTGATACACACGGACGGGGCTAAGCCCGTTTGCCCGTTTGTCCGCACACACACGGGCCGGGCCGGGCCGGGTTACCCGCTTGGCCTTCATCAAGTACATCCGTCTCACCTCAATTGAGCCACTTTCTTTTTTGGAGCGTCCCACTTCAATTGAGTTATTCCATAAATGAAAAAAAGTGAACAGTGTTTCGGACATTTATACCCTCATAATGTTTACTCCCTCCGTCCCACAAAAAATAATCTTATTTTCTTTTTGGTCAAGTCCCAAAATGACTGATACTTTCCAAAATCGAAGAGAATCTTTACTATTTACTGCATTTCATTCTCTCTCTCTATTTCACTTTTACGCTCATGACATTCTCTCTCCTAACTATTCCTCTGCTCATTCTCTCTCCTATTTAATTAACCCATCTTCATGACATTTTAACTTTCACTTTTTCTCTCTCTTACTTTTCCTTAATCAAGCGTGCCCAAAAATTTGGTATCATTTTTGTGGGACGGAGGAGTATATATTTACAAAAATCATTCATTATACCCTTATAATTTTAAAATATTAAAAAAAAATCAATCATTAACTTACTATTCCTCTCACTCATTCTCTTTCCTATTAAATATTTTTAACTTTTACATTCTCTCTCCTATTCCCTACAACACATTTAAACTTTTACATTCTCTCTACTCTAATTTCTACCACTTTATTCATTTTAACTTAGGCCATTGAGATTTGACGAGATATAGTCAATATCTCCTTCCATATATAGTTATCTATTTACCTTATTTGATAAGAATGTATTAGGTAGGATTGTATATGGAGTGTATATATTGTACACATGACTCTTTTGTATCAATCAAGGAAGTGAATACATTTTCTCACCTTCACATATACGGTTCTTAACTTGGTATCGGAAGCAACCAAGAATCCGGATTGAAGCACCATGTCTACGGGTGTTAGTGACGAGAAGAAGAAAGCGGTGGATGAGGCGTTCGCCATACTTTTACGTCGACAAGTGATAGCCTAGGAATGATTCTCGCCCATGTTGATTAAAGGGGAGAATTATGAGGAATAGACACGAGTGTTGAAAGGTTCTCTTGACGAGGCGAATCAAAGCTTGGTTTCGTTGATGGAACCATTGAACAACAGAAACGAGGATCGATGGAGGGCTTGTGAACTCCATGGTAGTCTCATGAATTTTCAACACTATCGAGCCCGCTTTGCAATCTACGGTGACGTATACGGATGAAGCAAAGACGCTTTGGGAGCGATACTGAAGGAAAGGTTTTCGGTTAGGGAATGGTGAGGGTTTAACCAAATTGAAATCGAGATTGGCGAATTGCAAGCAACAAAAGGGTGAAAGTGTGGCGGCCTATTGTGGGCGTGTGAAGAAGTTGTGGGATGATGCGAGCGATTTCGATGCACTCCCGACTGCTCATGTGCGGGTGCGAAATGTCATGTTAACCTGGCTGGTTCAGGCGTGAAGAAGAAAGGGTTCGTCGGTTTGTTATGGGCCTTGAAACAGAAGTTTGAGAACGTGAAATCTTCAATCGAACACCGAACCTTAGGCTTGCCAAATGTTAATAAGGCCTACTCTATGATTGTACGAGAAGAAAGTGCAGAGTCTTGTCGTGAAGAATACCCCGCACTGTTAGTTTTGTTGGTCGGGCAGGTTGTTGGCACAAGGCGGTCGGACAACTATGAGCACGTATAGGTCGAAAGGGGAAAAGACAAAAGCAAAAAATTACATTTTGCTCTCCTTTGTAAGAAGAAGGGTCGCGAGTGGAGACATGTTACGGGCTTGTGGGTTATCCGAGAATGGTGGGGCGGCGGTTTAGAAGAACATGAAAGGAAAGAGTGGAGGACAATCTTCCACGGAACGAGAGAAAGTTTCTTTGCAGGCTAACACGGTACGGTCGATGATGTGATGACGGATGTAGATCGGGCTCGTATCTTTGGGCCTTACAACGGAGCAATGGAGTCACTTCAAAAATCTTGTTGAGACACATGTGCGGCCATCGACCGCATATTGCCTGGCAGCGGCCTGTTGGGCCTTGGCCCGAACATATGAGTGGTAAGATAAATAATGCACATTGGCTTGTTGATAGTGGAGCTAATCGACACATAACGGGGGATATTTCTGCGCTTTCCAGCGTACTCGGAATATTGTGGCAAATCGTATAGGATTACCTAACGACAAATACATTGTCGCCACGAAAGAAGGGGATCTTTGAGATTGGGAGAGAATTGGTTTTAAAAAATGTGTTATATGCTCCATCTTTTACTTGCAATTTATTATCATTTCTCAGTGCTTAGTGATTGAAATACTCTAGTGCAATTTTCGACAAACTTTGTGTAATACGGGACCGAGCATCGAAGACGTTGATTGGTGCGGGTGAGCAAGATGAGGGGTTGTACTATCGAGGAAGATCAACGGGAACACGGGTTTGCAACATCAAGGACTGGGAATTATCATCTTTGGCATCAAAGGCTTGGACATCCCTCAGTAAAGTCGTCGGTTTACTACCTTTTATTAGTCGTCATAGTATCGATAAAGATGTGTGTGGAATTTCTTTGTCAAGCAAAGCGAGTAGAGATAAGTTTACGTCTAGTGATAATAACTCTGTTGAGATTTTGATTTAATTCATTGCGACATTTGGGGTAATTATCGAAAACCTTCATGTGTGGTGCCACATATTTTTTGACCATTGTAGATGGCTGCTCTAGGGCCATTTGGGTCTATCTACTTCACCACCAAAAGTGATGTTTCTCGGATTTTGAAAAATTTCTTTGCTATGATTGAGCTGACAGTTCAATAAGCAAGTTAAGAAGATTAGGAGTGATAATGGCCGGGAGTTTATGTGTTTGACAAAATACTTTTTGAACTTGGTATTGAACATCACACTACTTGTGTTCGCACGTCACAACAAAATGGGAGGGTTGAGCGTAAACACCGTCATCTCTTGAATGTGTCACGTGCCTTGATGTTTCAAGCCAAGTTACCCGTAAAGTTTGGAGGGAGTGTGTGTTGGTGCCGGTTACTTAATAAATTGTACACCCTCTAAATTGTTACATGGGAAAACTCCTTATGAAATTATTTTTGAAAAACCACCTCTTTATGAAAACATTAAGGTTTTGGGGTCTTTATGCTATGTGCGTTTATTCCATAATAGACAATGATAAGTTTGCTAGTCGCGGCGGGAGATGTGTTTTCTTGGGGTATCCGTATGGAAATAAAGGATGGTTGGTCTATGATCTTGATGAGAACAAGATGCTTGTGTCGAGGATGTTGTTTTTCGTTGAGAAGGAGTTTCCTTTTGCCAATATGAGGACTAGTACGAGATCCGGTCTATACGAGAATCGGATATGTTTCTTTTGTCCTACGGCCCGATATGGACATTGGGGATGAAATTGATATTGGTATAGGTACTCATGTACACTGCGGTTGACAGAGACCGGTTAACATGCACAAGTGGTTGAACAACAGGCCCGATCAAATGGCGAGACGGTGTTGAGAGTGAACAACCGGTTTGCTCAGATTATTGCAGAGATGATGCTCCGCTGAAAGCTGTTGAAACTTTGGGTCGAGGACGGCGTGCTAAGAGTTTCCTCGACGAGATATCCATCAACTGATTATGTGCTAACGGCTCAAGTCAGCCCCATCATCTTCGTCCTCCCAACACAACTCTTCGGGTACTCGGTATCCTTTAGCACGCTTTGTCTATTGCACTAAATTCTCTGTAGCACATCATTGTTTTTTGGCATCTATTGATTTGGGAGTTGATCTAAGCTTATGGAGAGGCTGTCAGATCTCCTCGATGGTGTGAGGCTATGAATAAAGAGCTTGATGCTCTTGATCGAGGAATGGCACGTGGGAGCTGGTAGATGCTCCCATTGACAAGAAAGTAATTGGCAACAAGTGGGTGTATAAAATCAAGTATAATGCGGATGGAGTGCATTGAACGCTACTGAAGGCTTGTTTGGTGATTTTAGGGAACCGCCAAGTTGAAGGGGTGGATTTCAAGGAAACTTTTGCACCCACAATCAAGATGGTTACCGTGAGAGTATTTCTTTCCGTTGCTTCCATTCGCGGCTAGGAACTACATCAAATGGACATACACAATGCGTTCCTTCATGGTGATTTAAGTGAAGATGTATACATGAAAGTTCCTTTGGGACATCACCGCATCTTCCTCAGGTAAAGTTTGCAAACTCAAAAGTCTCTATATGGTCTCCGTCGGGCACCTCGATGTTGGTTTGCAAAACTTTCTATGGCCTTGAAAGAGTACGGTTTTCTCAGTCATGTTCGGATTATTCTTTATTCTCCTGAAGGCTTCATTTGTTGAAATACGTATCTTTGGTATATGTTGACGATTTGGTTATTAGTAGCAACGACTCTAATGTTATTTCTCGCTTCAAGGCCTATCTTAGTAAGTGTTTTCACATGAAGGACCTTGGCAGACTCAAATATTTTGGGTCTTGAGGTGTAATGGCATCCGAGAGGGCATTTTCCTTTCTCGGCGTAAGTATACGGCTTGATATACTTTTTGAAACGAGGGCTTCGTGGGGCTCATCCGGCTCTTACTCCCATTGAGCAAATCATCGACTAGCCTTGACCAAATACGAGGAATTGCGTGATCCACGAGCCTTATAGGCGTCTCATTGGTCGCCTCGTTTATCTCGCGATCACGCGGCGGAACTTTCCTATAGTGTGCATACTCTTGCACAATTCATGACCGGCCCAGGTGGCTCATTGGACGGATGCTCTGCGTGTCGTGCACTATCTTAAAGGGCATCTAGGCAAGGTATTCTCCTTGAAGTGATTCTGACCTTCGGCTACGGGTTTATTGTGACTCGGATTGGGCTAGTTGTCCGATTACTCGTCGTTCCCTTACTGCCTATATTGCTTTCCTGGGTGGGTCTCCGATATCTTAGAAGACTAAGAAGCAAACCACCATATCCCGTTCATCGTCGGGGCGAGGCCGAATATCGTTCTATGGCCGATGCTACAAGTGAGCTGAAATGGCTTCACGGCTTGCTTGGATCCTTCGGCATTTCTCATACGGCTCTATGGCCGTCTTATGTGACGGTCAAGCAGCCTTGCATATGGCTCAAAATCCTGTTCATCATGAACGCACGAAGCATATTGAAGTTGGCTTGCCATCTTGTGCGCGTGCTATTGAAACTTGGGGTGTCATCACAATAAGGAAGGTTCACACTTCGGCACAATTGGCGGATGTACTCAGCTAAAGCTTTGGGGAGCCATCAATTTCTCATTTTACTTAGCAATTTGGGTGTGTGTGATCTACACTCTCCAACTTGAGGAGGGGTGTTGATATTTGACGAGATATAGTGATATCTCGCTTCCATGTATGAAAGTTATCTCTTTACCTTATTTGATAAGAATGTATTAGGTAAGGATTGTATATGGAGAGTAGATTAGAGCTTAATTGTAGGAAAGAAGTTAGGAAAGTGATCTTGACTCCTTCTCCCGAGTCAATAACCGAGAATGGAGTGTATATATTGTCCACAACTCTTTTGTATCCAATCAAGGAAGTGAATACATTTTCTCTCCTTCACAGCCATACGGTTTTTAAGCTAGAACAGTAGAAATTACTCCATGACTCAATTGAGAAGTTGGAGACGGAGGGATTATTAATAAATGAATTTTATTAAGTTCTCATTTTTTTGTATTTAATTTCTTTTTCCAAAAATGATAATAGTTGAGCACTAGTCAAAGAATAAAAATAATGTTAATGGTTAGGTGATTACGCGTTAGATCATTACTACACACACGTGATTGTTGGGATCGAACTGAGCCCAGCATGAATTAATTGAAGAGAGAAGAGGGTTTGAGTCTACATGCGAAGAAAGCAAATCCCAGAAGACCACTACGAGGTAGCTATGCGATGCCAATACGGTGCAATTGCATGGTTACTGAAATAATGGTGGTGCCGGTTTGGGCAATGCGAGTAATAGCGGTTCGTTACCTTTTTATGCGATCCCATGATGCGACATACATATTGTGAGAGCGTTGTGAAGGATTTTGAGTCCCGCACCTATATTATTCGTTTGGAAAACATAGAAAAACCATTTTTGAAAGAGATTTAGGTTCGGGGCTTAGGATTTATGGAATGGGAAGGTCGAGGAGCACCCCGATTTCCACCCACAATCCGAGGATCGGTCTTGCTAAAAAGAAAGAGGAGGTTTTCAAAAAGAGAAAGAAGATTTCAAATAAAAAATAAATAAAGAGATCCATTTGCACTTGGCAAGCGCATGAAGGGTTAAACGGAATGTAGGATCGATTGCTTCGAGACCGTCCCCATGATTTACTTGGAGAGGCTCTAGGCCGACCACACAGATTCTATGGATTTATACCACTCTAACAATCAATTAGAAGAGAGAGAGGAGAGAGAGAGAGAGAGAGAGAGAGAGAGAGAGAGGAGGGATTTAGGGGTTACCTTGCGTGAGGTGATTTGGGCGAGTTTACCGACTCAAGTTTAGAATCGAATCTTGATACTGAGGACGAGCTTCGCTTCGGTCCTAACGGACTTCCAGAGAGTCTTGATGTTTGTTTTTTATCAACAAGGGTTGACAAACAACGAGGCTTTGAGGTGATTATAGGGTGATTTTACGAGGAATCTTTCGGAGAGAGGAAACCGGTAAAATTTGTGGCTGAATTGTTAATTATTGACCTTTGAACCTTGGAAGTCACCAGAGTATTTATAAGGT
This sequence comes from Adenophora triphylla var. japonica, assembly GCA_022495995.1. Lineage (NCBI taxonomy): Eukaryota > Viridiplantae > Streptophyta > Magnoliopsida > Asterales > Campanulaceae > Adenophora > Adenophora triphylla. The sequence goes on along the minus strand of JAFEMH010005559.1, from coordinate 10,841 downwards.
GTTGGAGAGGTGTTAGAAGATGAGATCGAAACACTTCAAGAAGGTTCCAGGAGCTCACCATAACAGAAGCGCGCACTTCTATTGGTTGGGTAGGATGGATGAAGTTTTGTATGTCTCGAAAAGAGGTTTCCCAAATCGACGAGGAAAGCTGGCGTCATCTGCATCTTTGCTTGAGAAGGACAATATCTCGCGCGAGAACGCGCCATTCCGCTGTAGAATATTGCTCTTGTGAGATAATTACTGTCCTTCCCTCGCTATCTCGTATGCGGTTTAGTCCCAAACTAACGGTGGTTAGTCAAAACTTAACGAAACATGACAGAAATGAACATTGGATTTCTACTTCTTGACTCAAAGCGAGACTTAGAGTGGTATAAATATGATGCGATGGGTTCAAAATGGGGTGTCTACGAGCCCTCGCCCGACAAGTCTTATATGAAAGAATTCATGTCGATGATAAAAAAGACATCATTACGAACATCGGGATGGTCGGGCCGCACGGCTTCCTACGTATCTCTATCGGCGGAGAATCGAGACCATAACGTAGTTCGACTCCAAAGCTCACGAAAAGGCACTTTAGGTTATTTTGAAAATTATTTTGAAAATCGAGGAGATTTTGTTTTGAAAGATAAATTCGTATCGAGGAATCAAATCAAGACCCAATTACGAATATACACAGTACATTTTTGTGCAGCCGCGCGCGAAGATTCACCCGTCTTTTTTTCCATGTGAAGGAATGATTAGAATTATAGAATGGCGTTCTACATGCAGGCTCAGAACCTACGGGGAAATGTGTTAGAAAACAAGAGCTTACAATAGGTCCTGTGAGTCACAGTCGGTTTTTTGTGACGATTCGCCTTTACGGGCTCCGAATCGGGCTTTTTGTTGTTGGCGAAGAGGATGACGATTCACCTGTTTGGGCGTTGAATCGGGCTTTTGATTTGACGACGATCCACTTGTCTGGGTGATGTGGACCGAGCTTTTGTTTTGACGATCCACCCGTCGGGCATTGGATCGGGCTTTTGATGACGATCCACCCGTCCGGGCATTGGACGATCCACCTGACCGGGCTTTTCTTTGACGATCCACCCGTCCGGGCATTGGACCGAGCTTTTCTTTGATGATCCACCTGTCTCGGGCATTGGATCATGTGGAATGAGTTGATTTTTGGATTAATCATTTTTCGGGCGACTGGTGCCGCATCGGGCGATCGTGCGGGTGTCACGTTCGGCTCGTTCCGTGACTTGCGGTGCCGATTTTTCCACGTTTCCTTGCTAGTGTATCATTTCCAAGGGTAAATGTGTCAAAATTTTGAATTTTGACGTTGCGTAGACGCTTATTGTCGAGGAAAAAAATGTGAAATTCCGTAAGGTATATCTCGCGCGAGATATCATGTCTCGTGCGGGACTTCTACCGTCGGGGCAATATATAACAAAGAACTTGTTTAATTTGAAAACTCCTCTTTTCATATTCTATCCCTAGCTTGAGCCAAGGCGATTTTCCTCTATGATTTTTCGTGTGTTGCTTGTTGATTTCTTCTCCTAATCAACTCTCAATCCTTCCTCCCTCCACAATCCATGGCTCAAGAGAGACAAAAATCAGATTTTGGGGAGTTATTTGCTTGGAAAAGATTATTCCCGCGACGACCTCACTTTCGATAGGGACGTGCATATTTCTACCGCCGTTCGGGAAGGTTTGGTAAGAGCTTCTCTCTCAATTCTTGTATTGATTTGCCTTTGAACGCATGCTTTTTTGAATTCAAACTTCATCAATGGCAGTTTTTCTTTGCTTTTTGTCTAGAACTTGGTTCCACCTTGCATGCTTTGTTTTTGTTGAATTTGTTGGATGTTTGTTGTTGCGTTGTGTGCGTATGAGTCGCCTACATATCATGGATTGTAGGAGGGGTTGATTCGGGTAGTCAAATGCATCTTTAGGCATGCTTTTCTTGTACGCACGCCAAGTGTTCGATGAAATGCCTCAATGAAAATTTTCTTCTATTTCTTTGAATTCTTGCCATGGGATGTTGTCTAACATTGCTCTTTTGCTCTTCCTCTGTTTTGCAGTCGTACAGGCCAACCAAAAACTGTCGTGGGAGTCCGAAATTGGCCAGAGCTTTGTGGGACAAGATCAAGGGTCTTAATGGGGTTCGAGCTAGGATGGCTCAAATGGGGCTTCTGACCTTCGTTGATCACATCCAAGGGATGAGGCGGACTCCCCAAGTTCTTCAGGCAATCCGGGAGAGGTGGTGGGATACTACTCAAACCGTGTACCTGCGCTTCGGGGAAGCCACTATGACTCCGACGGACTTTCTTGCTATTACGGGGCTAGAGTTTATCGGTGAGCCCCTTCCGAAGACTGCGGGTTATAAGCCTGCGAGCTCGGCTGTGTGGAGGCAGCTGATTGGTTTCGCCCCTAACAAGGTTAAGGGGTTTGCTGTTGAGTTGTCACCTCTCTAGGGTCAACTTGAGACTTATGCGGAGAAGCCGAATGCGGGCACTGATCGGTTGGTGTGGGGCGCCCTCTGGTACATTCTGTCGGAGACCATTTTTGCGAACCACTCTTCTACGGCCCATCTCTTTCTCTTAGGTTTGTTGGTTGATTTGGATGATGTGAGGACTTATGATTGGGGCTCAGCGGGCCGGCCTTCGCTATCATGCCATGGACGAGGCGTGTAGGCACACCAAGGATTCCCGTCTGTCAGGGGTATTCTTATGCTTGGGAGGTATGCTCCGACTTGCTTCGTCTTTATCCGTACTCTTTCTTCTCGTATTTTGTACCGAACCTATTCTGTTTCTTCCATCGGCAACGTATGGGGCTACGTTGTCTTTGCTCGCGTACAAGTTTGAGCTGGGACAGCCTGGACCCTTGTTTCTCCTGGATATCAGAGGTGGAGCCACCCCAATCGGAGTGTTGATGAGGAGGAGTGGATCGTGGAGAGTGCGGACCCCCGACAGCCGCTGCGGCAGGCGCGGGCCATGTTGCCGACGCCTTTTTGAGTATGAGCGAGCTGGGCCTTTACCTACGGACTCTGGTGGAACGGGAGGTTCACCGTGCTTGGGATGCCATCGCGATGCACGTGCATAGGATGTTGGTATCTCTCAGAGGGGGATACCATGTATCCGGGCGAGCGAGTCTTTCCTCGAAAGATGGCAAAGGCGTTTACCGCTCATATAGGGTGCCGGCGGATCCACCTGAGGCGATGTACCTCTACCCACTTCATTCCGATGCATTTACGGGTTATGCCGCTCAAGGAGGGTTGTGCAGCGCGACTAATACGCTCGTGTTGTCCGAGGAGCTTCCTATGCGGAGTTCTTGCCTAGACCGAGTGGGTCCTCTTCCTCGGTGGGTGCTAGGCGATCGTCACGCCGTCGTGGCTTCCGCCTCGCACTCCGCCTCGGGTTCACGCCCCCTAGCACTTCTTCCCAAGGTATGCCGGATTCTCTCGCCCTTCGTGCCGATTTCTCGGTCCTCTCGAGCTACACGTATATGATGGGGAGCATGCCGATGATGGGCCACATCCCGACTCCGGCACCATATTCCCGAGGGCTTACGCTCTTCCATCCGATGTCTCCTTGGTATGTTTCGTTCATATTATTTCTCGTATTCGTCCATATAAGTGTATATGTCCGAACTTCATCTCGAGCAATTTCTCATTTTGTTGTCGATCACTATGTCCGCGGCCGATTACAACCGTGGGGCGAGCAAGATGGCAGGTGATTGATGTCCCCGGTGTCGGACCCGCTCGAGAGGTCGTTTAGAGGGCACTCTAGCGGGGCAAATGACTTCCAACGACGGTAGCCTCATGGCGGTGACCCCGACTTGTGGAGCCAAGAGGTCGAGGAGGGACGGTAGCCCCAATGGTGGAAGGCGGAGGTGCCGGCGGCTCCTGGGTGACCCGATGGCTTGATCCCCCTTTTCTCCCCATTTGTTTTACTTGATGATTTGTAAACATTGGCCATGGGTGGGTGGGCCTGCATAATTTTCTTTCTTTCTTTTTGGTACCGTTAGCACGTAGATGGCACAAAAACAAAGTTTTCTTTTCTTAATTCCTAGTCCTAGGTCTAATTAGTTGGGGTTTTTAACTTTCTCAACTTTCCGTGGTTGGAAATGAAATGGCCATCTAGTGCCACAGATTTTGAGCTTAATTTTGGTGTTGCACTGCATGTTAAGAACCGTATGACGTGCAGGTTTTTCGAGACTTGCTTCGTCAAGTCGGGGCTAGATTGTTTATTTGTGCAAACACTGAGAAACCCGTTGCTGTTCTTGCCGTAGGCGATGTATCGCGCGGGACAAGGCATCTCGCGTGAGACACGCTACCTAAAAGTGCTTAATCCTTTTCCTTCTTCGAACGGGATTTTGTCAGCTTTTCCCTATAAAAACACCCCCGTAGTCTCGCCGAGATAACTCATCCTAGCCTTTCAAACTCTAGAGATATTCTGTTAGGGTGGAGTTCTTGTCTTCTTTTCCAACCCCGTGATCCATGGCTTCCAAGGAGATCGCCCCCAACGTCCATGATTGTTGATGATTTTTCTTTTGCCGTCTCGAAGTGAGTTGAAGCCTTCAAGCAAGCATCAAGAGATTTTGTGAGGTTATTTCGCAACCGATCTCGCAATAAGTTCATAGCGCACTCGGATTCGTAATCCTTTTCACCTTGAAGAACCTCCAACCGGATTGGAATCTTTTGCAACAGGGTGCTTTGCTCGATTTTGGGATCCCTTTTGTTCCCTGCTCATCTCTTCAATTTTTCTCTCTTAATGAGATGGTGCCTACCGTTGAGGAATTTGCTATTATCTTGGATATGCCCTCATTGGCCGGTGAGATTGCGGTTCCTAAATACAATAGGAACGGAATCATTCCGGAGGCCTTGAATGAATTGCTAGGGATCCCCCTTGATACTTGCTATGAGTTGGTTCCGCGTAGGTGGGTAGATTGTTCTTCTTTTCCTGAGCGATTCGGCAGAGATTCGTATGATGACGCCTTTCATGTTTACAAACGGAAACTTTCTTCGGCCCTTTCTCTTTCTGGAGATGTTTTGTTCACATGCGGGGATGGCTTGTTGTCTCCCAATTGGTGGAAATTGTTCCCGTTGTGCTAGGAAACGTTCTAGGAACATCATTCCGCTAATTTTGGGTGAAACCTGCATGAGTCTTGATGAGTTGCATAAGATGGTGCTCGACTCGCGGAGTCCTCTTTTGTTGACTATTTGGCTTAGGGAGCATCTCAAGTTGGTAGGTCCCCCATTGGAATATTCCCCATTCACATATCATACGCGAAAGTTACCGATCAAGGATCTCTACGGTGGATGAGTGGGCTTGAGTTGATTGCGAAGACTCAGAATCGCGATATCCTTGGTGTCCACCTTATTGGAGATTGAACAACATATGTTTTCCAATACCAAGGGTTTTGACAGTGGTTGTTCTCCCCGGGTTTGCGGATGATTCCTCCTTTTATTTTCCCTGCCGGGTGCTCAGTCGCGTGGTTGCCAGTTAGGACACTTATCTTTTCGAAGGGCCTCGTGGTGTGTCTTATATTGGTGTAGAGTTTCATGCGGGTGCTAGCTCAAGCATGGGGCGAAGGAACTAGTCGGGACCGATTTGGTCGAACCTTCGGACTTTTTGATGCAAGCGTCTTCTTATCGACAAGTATCCGGATTGGTTTCTTCATACCGGTCCACCCTAGCGTGTGGAGAAGATTGATGATCTCATGCGACTTTCCAATCGTTAGGGGATTCTTTTTTCGTAGCTAGCGTATTTTCATGCGAAGGAGCGAGGCTCGCTCCGATCCCCGCTAATGTACGAACCGATCCAACCCAGGATTTTCTTGATGGGGATTGGTACGAGAGGCGAGGCAAAGGGACGCCCGGAAGAAGACGAAGCTTTAGATAGGCCCAATGTCTTCAAGAGGCTTTCGTGAGTCCGTCTTTACTGCCTCGAGGGATGTTCTGCTTCGAAGGGCCCAAAGCGCAAGAAGGATTTCGAAGACGGTGGTGATCATGTCCGCCGGCCTACCAAGTCAATGAAAGACTAGATCTTAAGGAGTACCAAGAGATTGCTTTGATAGATCAATAGTTTTATTTTATTAGTATTTTTTTCAAGATTGTTAGCTTAGAAAATTAGCCGTTGTGGTTAGGATTCCCTTTTTGCCATTAATAAAATGCATTTGATTAATAAAAGGACAAGTGGATTTATTTATTTGATTAGACCGAACCCGAAGGCTGCCTACGTTCCTCTTTTACAGCAATTAAATAAGAGGCTCAGGTCTAACGTAGTTCATTTTTGAGAAAAAAGGACAAAATACTGTTCCAGGCCGAAGGGTAATCTCGCGCGAGACAAGGCCCCTCCCCCTTTTTTTTATTTTTTATTTATGCACACCCTTTCTTTTGCCTAGACTGCCTTTTTGGGTTTTCAATCTAGCGGGCTTCTTTTCTCGTGCAAGCTCTAATTTTTGCCTAGGTTGTCCCTTTCGAGATTTTCAACCTAGCGAGCGATTTTTTCTTTTAAGAGGCCAAGTCACGCGAAGTATTTCTTGAGCTTGTCCATGTTGACCGGCTTCGGTAATTGATCTCCGTCTAAGTCCACCAGCTGAAGGGCTCCCCTAGAGAATATCTTCTTCACAATGTAGGGTCCTATCCATCTTGGTCCCCACTTGCCAAGCGGGTTGAAAGGTCCAGGACGATGCTCACGGAGAACCAGGTCTCCTACTCTGATATTCCTTGTCTTGACCTTTTTGTTGAAAGCTCTTGCCATTCTTCTTTGGTAAGCTTGTGTGTGCTCGGCTGCTTTCAGCCTCCTCTCGTCTAGCAGGGCCAACTCCTCGCCATCTCCTTTCCCCCAGCCTTTTACTAAATCGATCGACTTCGTTCACTTGGTTTTCTAGGAGAACCCATAGTGATGGTATTTCTAATTCTATTGGTAGGACAGCATCCATTCCGAATGTGAGGGCATAGGGAGTCTCTCCTGTAGCTGTTCGGACTGAAGTGCGGTATCCCCACAGTGCGAAAGGTAACTTGTCGGGCCAGTCTTTCCCAGTGACTGCCATTTTTCTGATGATCGTTTCGATTGTCTTGTTTGCGGCTTCAACTGCTCCATTCGTTTGAGGCCTATAAGGAGATGACTTGTGCCTTGTGATTTTGTACTCGGTTAGGAGGCGATCGGTTTCCTTCTAGAAGTGCGACCCATTATCGGATATCATCTCTTGCGGGATCCCATATCGGCAGATGATGTTGTGCTTGATGAATTCTGCAACCTTTTTGGCATTCAAAATCCTGTAGGAGGCGGCTTCGACCCATTTGGTGAAATAGTCGATGGCTATTAGGACGAAACAGTGCCCATTGGCTCCTACGGGTGTGACCTTTCCAATCACGTCTATCCCCTATGTAGAGAACGGCCAAGGAGAAGTCAGAGGGTACAGCAGGGAAGGCGGTGCGTGCTGAAGGTTGGCGTGTATCTTACAATTATGGCATTTCTTGACCATTTTGGTGCAGTCGACTTCCATGGTTAGCCAAAAGTACCCTTGTCTGATGATCTTTTTGGTGAGCATGTTCCCGCTCATGTGGGTTCCACATATGCCCTGATGAACATGGTCCATTATTTCTCGGGCCTCTTCTTCGGTGGCACAAAGGAGGTTTCCTTGGGAATGTTTCTTGAATAGACGGCCAGCGATGATGGAGTAATTAGCGGCCAACCTCTTAAGGGCAATTTGAGTCTTCTGATCTGTCTCAGGTGGGATGGTTCCATCTAGGATGAAATGCCAAATATCATGGTACCATGGTTTCTCTTCGGAGTTCTCGACAGTGGCACATTTGGATAACCATTTGTCTTTGCAGTCATGGAGATATATGACGGCGCAGTAGGCAGGAGTTGAACGTCGTGTTATTTTGAAGGGTTTGATGGCTTTTCCTTTAGGAATTTCAACCAAGGAAGCGAGTGTGGCTAATGCATCTGCGAACCGATTTTTGTCTCTAGGAAGATAGTGGAACGAGACATCCTGAAATTGTTGCGCCAACTCTTGGAGGTGGGCATTGTATCTTTGAAGGGTTGGATCTTGGATCCTCCACTTCTTCAGTGTCTGATTGATGATTAACTGGGAGTCCCCAAATACTTCGAGTTCAGTTACGTTGCGTTCTAGGCTGCCTCAAGCCCTGCTATGCAAGCTTCATATTCCGCAGTGTTATTGGTGGCATCAAAGTCAAGACGTATTGCTGGTGGAGTATAGATGTCGTCAGGGTCTACCAACAACATTCCAATGCCAAACCCTCTCTTGTTGGCTGCTCCATCGAAAAATAATTGCCACTTAATTTCTTCTTCTATACTCATGATGTCCTCATCAGGGAATCGCGGGTCTTCCCCCTTCACTTCGTCGCAAGGAAATTTGGCCAACTGATCTGCGAATACACTCCCCCTGACGGATTTCTGAGTGACGTAAGTGATATCATATCCCGCGATCATGAAGTACCATTTGGCCAATCTCGAAGACAAATTTGATTTGTCTAGGATGTATTTCAACGGATCCATTCTTGCAATGAGACGAACCGGGAAGGCTTCCATATAGTGCTTTAGCCTTTGTGAAACCCAAACAAGAGCAGCGCAGGACTTGTCGAGTGGAGAGTAGTTGATTTCGCTGCCTTGGAATCTGCGACTGACAAAGTAGATGGCATTCTCTGTGTGTGAGGTAGGCTGTTCTTGAGCGAGCATAGCCCCTAACGCGTTGTCAGTAACCGTGAGGTATAGCTTTAAGGGCTTTTCCTTGTGTGGTGGAACTAGGATGGGTGGGGAAGTTAAGTAATGCTTAACTTCCTCGAATGCTTCTTGACATTCTTCGCTCCACTCTTGAGGTGCATTTTTCTTAAGTAGCTTAAAGATAGGATCGCACATTGTAGTCAGTTGGTTGATGAATCGACTGATATATTAGAGTCTGCCCATGAATCCATTTACTTCTTTCTGTGTTCTGGGTGGAGGCATGTCTATGATGGCTTTTATCTTGGCGGGGTCTGCTTCTATGCCACGCTTGGTGACCATGTACCCTAAGACCTTCCCTTTGACCACTCCAAATGAGCATTTTGCGGGGTTGAGTCTCATCTTGTGTTGTCTCAGTCGATTGAAGAATTTTCTGAGATATCTGAAGTGCTGGCCATCTGTCCCCTTTGAGTGGACAATCATGTCGTCCACGTATACCTCTATTTCTTTGTGAATCATGTCATGGAATAGTGTAGTGACTGCCCTTTGGTAAGTAGCCCTAGCATTCTTGAGACCAAACGGCATGACCGTGTAACAGAACGTCCCCCAAGGTGTGGTGAATGCTGTTTTATGCTGATCCTCCTCTGCCATGAGGATTTGGTTATACCCTGCGAAGCCGTCGATGAATGAGCGAACTTCGTATGCGGCTGTGGCGTCGACCAACATATCTATATTTGGTAGCGGGAAGTCATCTTTAGGGGATGCCTTGTTCAAGTCTCTGAAATCGACACAGACTCGTAGCTTCCCATTTGACTTGGCTACTTGCACCGTGTTTGCTAGCCATTCCGAATATTCGATCACTTTGATGAAACCTACGTTCAAGAGTTTCATGATTTCTTCTTTTACTTGCATTGACCATTCCGGCTTGATTCTGCGTAGTTTCTGTTTGACTGGCTTGGCATTGGGTAGCAGCGGTATCTTGTGCTCTACAATTGACTAATTCAACCCAGGCATATCTTTATAGGAGCAAGCGAAGACGTCGACATATTCTCTGAGGAGCTGTATCAAGGTTTCTCTGTATTCCCCCTTGAAGAAGCTGTCGATCTTTGTTTCTCTGGGGTCTTCTATTGTCCCGAGATTAACCATTTGCATTTCCTCATCATCAACGGGGCCATTCTTTCCACAACGACCTACTTGCTTAGCTAATTCTTTTAAAATTTGTTCGTTTTCTTGATCTATCTCATCGTATGATTCATTATTAACATGTTCGTTATATTGATTGTTATTGGTTAATTCATCATTCACGATGTTAGCAATCTCAGGGTACTCGGAAAGATCAAAGTTTTCATTAAGGAAGTAAGGGAATACATGTTCGGCCACCGCCTCGATTTCCTCTTGAGTGAGATCATCAGAGGTGGAGCCTGATTCTAATGTGAATGTTACAAGGCCTATCTTCCTGCGGGGGTGGGGAGTGCAGCCAAGCTCTTTAATCATGAAGTCTTCATCAACAACTGGTCCTCCGGTGACGTGCCTGTTTAGAATTGGCTCATCACATTTCTTTATTAGCCTTGTGTAATCAATAGTTGGAGCGTCCCCCTTGGAGATTGCATGGATCTGGCTGTCTTCTAACCGGCACAGGTCTTCAATTGTCGCAGCAAGTCTTCTCCCAACACAAAGTCCCATTTGTTTGTCATTTCTGCCTTTGTGCCCCACAAATCTTTAGGGATTAGTGAGATGGACTCTGTTTCATCTGGTGAAGCATCGCAGTCGCTGAAGATTTCAAAACCCGATTGGCGCTTTCCTTTATCGTCAGTCCATGGTTCTGAAAAGATAAAGTAGGGAATGCTTTCCCCTTCCCAGAGAAGTAGCCATTGAGTGTCTTTCGATATGGCTCGAGGTTGTAATTCTTGACCTTTGGGTCACTGTGGCCTTTGTATGTGGTTCCTTCCCACTCGATTTGAACGAAGTCCCACTCTTCTTTGTCATCCCCATCGTGGATGGAAATGATGTATCCTAGGCCATACTTTGTGTGAGGTGGGGGAACCGGTGGTGGTTCCGTTATCCCTTGTAAGTGTTTTCCAAGCCCCAAGCCAGGGAAGTATCCTTTTGCTTGCATCATTCTCCAAACAGAAGGTTTTAAAACCGAAGTGCCTTAGAGTAATCATTTTC